>QOVD01004768.1:0-27118 GCA_003521225.1 Tuber microsphaerosporum | reverse complement strand
ATTTTGTCAGGCAATGTGAGATTTGCCAGGCAAATAAGGAACGCAATACCTTACCGGAAGGCGAAACAATTACCCTTCCTTTCCCCTCAGAAATATTCTCAAGTTATGCTATCGATATCATGGGACCTTTCACTAGGCGAAAGGAAAAGGACTCGGTATTGGTAGTAGTGGATAGAGCAGTGGAATATAGCTGGCTAATCCCAATCTCAGTCAATGCTACTGCAGTAACCACCATGGAACTACTCCGGCACTATATTTTTACGCCACATGGAGTACCTACATCGATTGTCAGCGATGCTGACCCACGATTTACTTCCAAATTCTGGAAGCAGACCCTCAAGACCATGGGGGTTGAACATATCATGGCTGCGCCCGGCCACCACCAAACCAATGGGCAAGCTGAACGGAAAATCAGCGAGCTTAAAACTGCCCTGAGAAACGTTATCAACAACCGCCAAACCAACTGGCTCTCCTCCCTTCCTGAAGTTACAGCATATTCTAATGCTGGATATTCAGATACTATTAACATGTCACCATATAAAGCAGTATATGGACGAGACTATCCTCTACTGGATACCTACCAAACCTACCCCTCTGCAGTCCCTGCCTCTGACGATTACTACAACAGACATCAAGAGATCAGAAACGCGGCCTACCAAGCATTGAGGTTGGCAAGAGCGAGGTCTGCCAGGGTGGCAGCTAAGAGGAGAAAAGAGCATAAGCCAGTGGAGGTAGGAGGAATGGTCATGGTATATGGAGACTAGTTTGCGACGGAATCTGGAAGATCAAGGAAACTACAACCACGATGGCGAGGACCCTTTACAGTATTGGAATACGATGAGCATACACAGAACGATACAGTCAGTATGGATTCGAGAATGTACTGCCGGCAGAAGGGAGTATTCCACTGTTCAGTCACCAAAGCCTACCACGCTAACGATAACCAACGATTTCCGGGCAGGACCCATGTTAAACCAGCACCTATCCTCATCAATGAAGAACAGAAATGGGAAGTGGAAATAATATTGGATTATAGGCAGAGGCATGGACAAGACCAATTCTTGGTCAAATGGATTGGATATCCGACAAGCGAGAACTCTTGGGAACCTATCGAGGGACTTGAAAACTCGATGGAGATGGTGCAGGCATGGTGGACTGACAACATGCCAGGAGATGAATTTCCTATTGATTTTTCTGGGTATATTACGGTTTGCTTTTCTCCTATTAGTGATTGTTTTGAATCTCATGTTATTGAACCTACGGTTGACAAAGGGTTTTGGGAACCACATTTGGATACTGATTACGATGGTGAGGAATGATGTTTGAGGTTTTATGTTTTGAAATAAGGGTTTTATTTTGTTTTCGGGGTGTAACTGGTACAGGTACCTGAGTTACTATGTTTTATGTTTTGTTTTGAGTATCGTTTGATACTCAGTATGTTTTATGTTTGGTTTTGAGTATCGTTTGATACTCAGTATGTTTTATGTTTGGTTTTGAGTATCGTTTGATACTCAGTATGTTTTATGTTTGGTTTCAAGTATCGTTTGATACTCAGTATGTTTTATGATTGGGTTTGAGTATCGTTTGATACTCACCATGTGTTAGGTTTGATACCTAAGGAGTTTCAAGGCTACCATTTTCGGAGCCTTATTGTTATTTGTTTAAGCAAGGCACGGGATTGCCTGACAAGTGTATTTAAGACCTGCTATTCTCCGGACTAAGAGAAGGCAGACTTCGACAGACAGAGTTTTCAATATACTTGGTTGAACAGTTACTTCTTCAGTTCGCTTCGAGAATCTTTAGTATTCATTTAGGTTTACCAAACGCCTACTATTAGGAACTACTTAGTAGTTGCAATATAGTAAGCAGTTTTGTTACAACAACTTAGTCTAAGCCTCTGGTACTTAGTCTCGTTAGATACCGCACTTTGGTATAGGGACTGTATCATTATCCTATCGATATACGGCACCATCCCATGGGACCGTTACAACAGGCTAGTCATCACCTGCCCGGATGGTAGGGCCCGGCGGAGGACTGTATGGATTCACAGGAAGGAGAATATGACGACAATGGTTCGAGTGAGGAGAGCATGGAGGACTTATTTGGATCGGAAGAGGAGGATAACCTGAGGGATTATGGGGCACAGAGACCTATAATGACATATTATTAGTTTGTTGAATTAACACCCTCTACATTGGCTCTCTCAGCCACGCCTAAGGACATACGGATTGGATTGCCTGGACGGAAAACACATGCTCCACGAGTTAGCCAGACTCGTGTCACGGTTCTGGATAGCAGCTCGTCTGGAGATCCCTCGCCCGCCGGATCAAATATTATCCCAATACCGGCAGGCCCCTTTCCGAGCGGCAGTACTAGATGAACAGCCCCCGAGTTCCCAGTTGACCGGAAGCCGATGAAATACTGCTGTTGAGATTGAACTCAGAATTCAGAGCAAGGCAAAGGAGCTAATGTGGAATTGGGTACTTTTTGTTGATCCATTCATGGATGCACTTAAATTGACAGGCCAGGTTCATCGATGCTGGAGCGATGCCTGGCGTAAATTGGATTTGCTCGACTTTCCGGACGCTACTAGACACTCGTGTAATCAGGTAAGTCCCCGAAAATACTCAACCCTTATGTAGTAAGCCGGACTCAATACTGAATCCGGCGGACCGTGGTGGGTCAGATACAGGATAAGCACAGTTCCCGCAGATCTCAGTATTTGCATTGCGCAAAGAAGATGGTATAAGCGCTCTACAAACTTGACACCGAGGACCAGGTAGCCTGTGCACGAAGTATGCAATATTTTCTCAAGGAGGATCGTTTTAATTGTAGCCCTAATGGTTATGAGATAACTTTTTCTGCTTTGTTTTTGCAGATGATTTCAGTCTAGAGGGAAGCTGAATGAGTAAACAGGATTTTGAACTTCGGTTCCTCGCACCTCAGATCCCGGATCAGATATTTGCACAGTTTTATAGTGGTAAGAAAACGAGAGGCAGAATAGATCCGGAGTTTCTGTAGAAGATAAATGGCCTGTTCCTGTGTCTGACTAGGGCCATATTATGCCATGCGCTGCGCTGCTGGCAGACTGGGGTCTTTACCGACGAGGTTAACTTTACACGTGCTAATTCGCGAGGTAAGCGGAGGGCATCCGGAGTCCGCTGAGGAAGTCTAGTGGTTGGCTAAACAGGATGGAAATGTAACAGGGCTTTTTAGGCGTGAGTTGGACACTTGGGAGAAGAGTAGTGGATTCCAGACAAGAATTACTGGGCGTATCAGGCAGATGTTCGAGGAAAGAATTGCTAAGGAGTGCAACAACCCTGTTGAGAGGACAGTGGGATATTCAGACAATCCCGAGGCATTAAGGCTTGAATTTGGGATAGATCCGGAAGAGGCAGACTCCCAATTCTGACATAATCCATCGGCCAGGCAGGGCATAAGCGGTCTGGCGGACTAGTAGGCCCAGGTCTGGCCCGCCCAGCAGGGTATGTTTTATAGATAGTGATAATAGAAATAATGAAATGCAGGATTCAAAATGTGAATGTGTCCGGGATTACTAGTAGAGTGTTGGGCACATTGGAAGCCCGTGTATGGAATACTGGAATCCAGCGCACAGACCTCCCAAGCGCACAGACCCCTACACACAGAACTCAAAAATACGGCAATCATACCCCTGCGGCCCCAACGTTGGAGGACTACGTTCGTTGCCGCACCAGTGGTAAGTTGTAATCGCACACAAGAATGTCCCTCGAGGGACCACTCGCAATAACACCATATACGTTGCGGCCGTCCTTCCAACCGGATGCTGTTCCCAGGATATATGAGAAGAGAACCTAGCGATAATTAGGCAAGTGGTTCGGACCAAATCGGCCGACGTCGCATAAAGTTATAGGCCTTCAAAGTCATGAGAGCTGAGTGAAACAAAAGAGTGGACACTTAGGCAAAGTTTTCACATGAGGAAATTAGACACTAGTACGCATAGTGGAGACCAATAGTCCCACTCAGAGTCAGTCAGTAAGGGAGAGGCATTGCGCGCAAGTAGCCATAGGTGCGATTTCAAGCAAGAGTCATCCCGAAACCTGATGCGCATGTAGCCTGAGAACTCATACACATTGAATGGTCTGACGACCAAGGAGTTGACCACTCCTTACATGACTCGGTGAAGAAAGTTACAACGCTAGCACCTATTAGGCTACGAGAACTCTGCACACCAATAATTGAGGAGAATGACACACCCTCACGATTAGATGAATAGTGTATGTCTTCATAATGCTAAGCAAGTAGTCGAACAGTTGTCAGGGTCAGAGAATCTTTGAACTTTTTAGTTAGCAGATATTAGTTAGCCCGCGAACACTCAGACACGGAATATAAATATTGAAGTGCCTCCCTTGCTACAAGAAATCATCAAGCACTGGAGAAGAGATCTTATCCATATAAAAAGTTACCACGCTATCAATCTTTATCTTACTCGATTATCCTTTTTATATATCAAATTACCTCTCACGAGAGCTAGTTACCCGCGTGCCTTCTTAGACAAATCTCCGAAGAATACCTACTCAGGCTTAGTTCGATATTATAGTCCTACTATTGGCTACCCCTAACATAGAGGGTGAGGGCATAGTGACCCGAGAAAGAATGTGAATGAATCAGGCCGACCCAGAGGAGAATGACTGAAAAACAAAGTTCGAGATACACTAGGAAGACATGATATACACTTCCGAGGGCGGAGAGAGGTATTAGTGGCCAGTAATACAATGGGGAGAATCTGGACAATGAGCTATATTATCAAGCGGTAGGTGGAAGGCACTTCACAGAAAGCAGAAGATCTGGCGGGGCTAATGAATGCGTCGGGTAGAAGGTGAAAAGTACCAAAGACGCTAGGCGGAATGTGAAATATACAAAACGCATTGGGAGGATCAGGCTTGTGGATCGGAGCTGTCGGGCAGATTAGACGTAGCTGTGACGGGATTGGGTAAAGGGAAGATGGAGGAAGCTGGATGGCGCAGGGAAGAGGAGCGGACTTCGGACGAATCCGCAACAAAAAGAGAAAAAAAGGGATTGGAGCCGGATGGAGAATGGCCAGGGGGTGACCGGAATCCAAAGCGACCAGGAAGATGTATAGTGCCAGGCAGTGGGCGTCTGGGGTATAGGGAAAGGGAGTGGACTGCGGACGAATCCGCAACAAGAAGAGAAAAAATGGGACGGGAGCGGGATGGAGAAAGGCCGGGAGTGAGCGGGAATCCAAAGGGATCGGGGAGGTGTTGGGTGCCAGGGAGCCGGCGTCTGGGGCGTCTGGAAGGGGAGCGGACTGCGGACGAATTCGCAGCAAAAGAGAAAAAAAAGGGGTGAGAGCTGGATGGAGAAAGGCCGGAGGTGAGCGGGAATGGGGAGATGTAAAGGGTAAAGTAAGATGTAGGGCGCAAGGCAACGGGCGTCTGAGGGCATCTGGCGCGTCCCGATGAGGGAGGTTTGCGTCTGGCTCAGGCAGAAGGGATGAGTCTACATCCGGATGAAATGAGTGCGGGACGGTCATTCCAGAATGTCGATATGCATTGGTAGCCCCCGGTGCATCGAAGACAAAAGGTGCACCAGGCGCAAAGCATAATTTTTGCTGATGTACCATGCGTGAAATTGTAACATGTATACATGTTCCAGTAGTGCTACACAGATGGCAGTGAAGGACTTCCTTTGTCTTGCTTAGTTTGGTTTCTATTTGGTTTTATTTCACCTTTGGTATTGCTTAGAATACAGGTAACTTGGTATTTGTTTAGATTCTTTGGATGGAAGCTGTTGCTTTGAATTCCGGTCAGGAATGGTCATGTATACAAGTGGTATGTAGCAGGGTTTAGAGCGGTGGGCTCTAAGTCTTTAGAACTCCAGCAGGTTTACAGGATTCCGGTGACTGTGCACTTACCTGTAATGATTGCAGGAGTGGGATTCTGGATTACTACAGTATAGCAGAACTTTATGTATTTAAGAACGGTCTCCTGACTAGCAGGAGACAGCAGACTTCAGTGAGACACCTAGATTAAGAATATACTTGGTTGAACAGCGATCCTTTGCTCCCTTTGCCCTCTACTAGTTACTCTTTCCCCTTTGCCTCTCCAGACGCCTCCCTTGAGCCTAGCATTAGCAGGACTACCGCCAGTCTCATTGTACTTACGTTTAACAGGAGTAAACCTGTTACAGAAATCAAATCGAGGTAAACTAAGTAATCCAAAAACTAATAAATGAAATCCATCACTCCACTCTGTATACAATTATAGAAATATTTATATATGTTACACTGGTCGGGTCAGGACTCTGGCCCTATCTTGTTCTTATTATAGGAAAATCAAGTGTATCTAGCACTTTGGGGATAGTGAGCCTTGATTAAGCAACATTCAATTCACTATATGAACCAAAGAAAAACAGCTTCCAAAACCGAACCAGCTGCTCCACATAATAAAAAAAGGCATTCCGAGTCCTTATAAGGGAGGCATATCTATCATGTTTGTGATATATTTTGGCCATGCCCTTTTACATATATACTTACCTATATGAGATTGTCTATAGCACTAACACTTGTTGATTCGATTTTGTTGGGTTTTCAGTCATCCTAAATGTCTCTTTCCTTTTTATCCAATGTCTGCAGCTCGCTACACTTATGGAATATAGGCGAATACCCATTACTGTTAGAAATCATAATGCTCTGCTCTAATTTTTCAAACAGATTATTGGTTTATTATGTTCTCTCTCTTGAACAAGGAGGGCTATGTTCGTGGGTCCTAAGTACCCCATTTCTTTTAATTCTGCAACGTCTTAAGTTAAACTAACTTATACATTATCACTCACCAAGATCTTTTCTCTTTAAGAGAGAGAGTGTGTTTGTCTTGCCCTTCCACAAAATTTCACCTGATTTGAATGCTTGTCTTGGGCGTGGGGCTCCTTTACTTAGCATTCTTTCTCGATAATTTACTAAGAGAATATACAACCACTCGTTTTTACAGCCAGAATAAGTTATGGTTTAAGATGTCTTTGATATGACATGAGCCACTTTTCAACTATCGTTTTCAAAATTTGGATGGATTTCTACTGTCCGGAGGAATTATAGTATTTTCATTTTTATTTTCCGCTTTCTCCTCTTGCTTTATTATGAGGCATTTGCAGCAACTACTTTCTATCATTGATCACTGAAGTTGGAGGTCAGGCGGGTGAAGTAGGAAACCTGGGAGAAATTAAAGACAGTGGAATAGAGGAAGACACATGAAGGTACAAATTGGCCGTAAAGATTGCTATTTCCCACATCTTTTGCTCGCTACTTGGTTTAGAGCTATCCCTACTTATGCCCATAGAAGGTTGCCTATCTGTAGCTAAGCTATATGAGTCTTGTCGGAAGTATTACTCAGACGACGGAAAGCATCAATATTTCCGGCCACCTGCCGCACCACTGGAGCATCACGATGTAGGAAATAACCAGAGCCATATTGATCTATAATGATGCTACTGACTGTTGTAAGTAGGAGGGCCTCATGCACATCTGTAGGTAATGCAATTAAGAAACTCTCTTTCCTTCATTAGTACCTTTCCATATATTTTGCCCATTACTTTACCTTCCGATTCCGGCTCGTTGGGCGACCTCCGACAAGTCAACTCGGTCGGAGCTGAACACACTTCCGTTAGATTGAAGTATTACTTTCAACAATAGACATGTCCAAGCAGCCGAGTGAGGATCAATGATTCACTCTCCATTGGCATTATATGATACTGTCGGTCTAGGCTCTCACGGATCGAATACCCCCTACAGTAGCGAAAGTGCCAGATACCCTACATCTCGCTAAATGCTGACTGGTACCATAAGTTTCAAACCTATCATAACCAGAGGTAGCAAGCCATATCCGTGTCTGTTACCGTAAGAACTTGAATGATTGGAGCACCTGCCAGCCACCCCAATATTTCCTCCTCCGGAAAATGGGAGAAAAACGCCACAAAAAACCTGCTCTCCGAAGGAAATAAAAAGAAAGGAACATCAGACCTTACTAGGCCAGGCAACTCCAAAGTCCTAGCACTAGCACGTGGTCCAATTATTCGAGTTCTTACGTATGAGAGAGTATTGGCTAAGTTACTCTCAAGTGACCGAAAACACAGAACTGCCCCTTCTGGTATCGGATTTGAACCTATACTACCGGTCAACATTTAGTGGAATGTAGGAAATTTCTGCACTACTACGGCTACTCGTTGTCTCCGCGCCAAGAATTTGCGGCAGTTTGCCCTCTATGGGCCTGTAGTAGCTATTCCCAAAAGGTAACCAATTCTAGGCCCGGAGGTACAAGTGCGGGGTATGCCGTCGGCGGCTCTTCCGAGCGCGTGAGTGATCTGTGCCCTGACCGCCCCCACTAGAGCGAGTTACTTCATCCCTATGTCCGGTGTTTTGATTCCTCTGGTCTCTGTTTGCTCGACCCCCCTAAAGTATATCGTCCTACCCATAGCATCTCTCTACTTATCCCGAGCAAGAAGCACCCGGAAACAGGGTGGCCAGTCTTGTATGGGCGCTCAGACGCGCACAGATGTTTTGCCATATATTTCTTTAATCCCTGTTCCCTGGTGCTTCTTGCCTCGGGCGGGCAGATCTTACCTCCGGGATCCCACCAAAGGCAGGAGCAAAACAAAGTGAACTTGGTTGAGTGCGATCTTTTAATTAATCCGTTACTCCCCTATTTCCTTTATTGCCCATGTGGTTGAGTGAAAGATTGTAGATTTCGCCCCGGAGTCAGCTAGGAGAGTAGATCTCTTCTTTTTCGTGATCTCCTCGGGATCAAGGCATGGAAACAAAGCCTAGCCGCACGCACATACTACGGTACCGGTACTTGTACCGAGACCTCCCCTAAGAAAAGAATGTAGGTGCCACCTTTACCCCACCTTGGGGAAGAGTTGGGCAGGGGCTGTGCTTTGCGGTGCCTCGAAAAAAGAGGCTATGAGGAAGGGTGCAGTCAGTAAGCCCAGCCCAGATAATGTCTCAAAGGTATCCTTGCTTGTGTGGAGCTCTTAAACTTACAGATATTTGGTAACTGGGCTTTCGGTTCCTGCTTTGAGGATCGCTTATAAGCATGGCGCCGCCCCTGGCATAGCCACCGGGGCCAAAGGGCTATTAGATAGTCTGCTTGTGGCTAGAGTTTACGATTGTCGTTAAAAAGCAAAAACACGGGAATAATTTTAATCTAGGTCGGGTTTTCTGGGAGTTTTAGTGAAGCTAGCCTATTGTATGATACATGGCATGAGTGCACTATGGATTATGCCCTGTGGCCTTGGTTGGATTAGAAACATGAATTTGGCTGCGACCACTCAATCCATTATGTGGCCGCAACACGATGCAAACAGCATGTGGCTTAGTAGGGAGAGATATTTTTTTAACCCTCAAAAAGGGAATTTGGACGTTTAGAATGGATGGTAATCATTTGGAAAAGATGACCCTTATCAGACACGGTAATCCGAGAGCCCCGTATTCATGTGTGGAACTAGCTGGGTTAGAGACATTTAGATCACAAGAAATGGAGAGGGAAGCGACCTAGGGCATGTGATTCAAGGGCTTGCCTAACGGCACCTGTACTCGAGTAGAGTGCGTAAGTCCTCTGTGTATCATTAGCATAATCTCTGTGATTATTCAGCGCGCTGTGATTATTAAACTTGGGGAAGGCCTACAGTACTTTCCTCCTGGGCATGGTTCAAGCTTATGGCTCACATTCACACCCTGCTGCCCCGGATCTGGATAATCGGGATTCCTTGCTCAATGAGTCACAGATTTCCTTACATCGAAATCTAGCCTGTTGTCCCTGATTACCCACTGTACTGACAGATTCCCTGGATTCCGGCCTCCGGGCTAGCGGGGTGCAACTGTGTTCATAAGTTCCAGCCATCAAGCTTTAGGGGAGTTGGAAAATGGGGGCTAGAAAGATCGTCACTTGTGCCGTTAAACTATAAGCAGGTAGAAAACGCTTGAGGCTAGTCAGGGTTAGGAAAATATCCAGGTGTAAGCAATGTCTTGTGTTAGCGTCGCCGACAAACAAGGAACCCGTTGTAATCCCTGCTGACAATTTTATCACGGTCTGTCACTCGAGCATGTCACAGGCAATCAGGCTACGCTCTCCACAAGATAAAGGATAGTGGTATGTCACCAATACAGCTATAACGGAAACCAGTCGCCTCAAGTAATCCAAATAAAAATTGGCATAGGCTATTCCTTCCCTCCACGAGTACTAACAGATCCCCATTACATTCCATGCCAGGTCCTTCCCGCTGAGAAGGCATACCACATTGTCATAAGCCCCCCCAGGATCTCCATTACGTCGGACTGAATACCGGTAGAGCTTAAGGGATCAACGCTTACTGGGTGATTTTAACGATCGAGTTAGGGTTCTCGCCGCGAGAACCGTGAATATCGCTAAATAATAAGGCACGTTGTAACGCTGGTGTGTTGAGGAGTTACCCACCGCTTCATTTTTTGAACTTTAAATGAGACGTGTAGTCAGCATCCTACCTCAACTCTCCGAACATAAGTGTGGGATGCCGGGATGTGGGGTCATGTGGCGTTGGCTGCGAGTATTTTGCCGACCGGGGTTGATTCAGGCGTTAAGGCAAATTCTTTGGGGTGCATTGATTGGGCCCTTGTGGAGTTCCTGGAAATAGGGTATTGTGGTACAAGCATAGCGCCTTATTGCGGGCAGGGGGTGTAGGGCAGTGCGCACGAGTGAGAGGATGCGATTTGGGCTGTCTGACGCGGAAGTATGAGGTTTCACTGTCCAATCTATTCCCGTCCTTTGCTTAGAACACCAAAAAGAGACTTTCCCCAGCCTACGACGTTGCTACCAAGTACCAGGGGTTGTGGGTGAGTCTGGCGAACGTGGGTTATAGAATTTCTATGCGAACGGCAGCTAAGACTTCGCTGTACTTTTGCTCACACTTTAGTACAAGGGTAGGAATCATTAACCGGAACAGACAAGAATATATTTGGCTGGTCAACCTCAAGTAACTGTTCCATAACTTCTTGCGGGACCTTGTACAATACTCAAATTTTTTGGGTCGGACTAAAAAATGGGGCTTGTGAAGAGTGCAAAATATTATCCGAGAGTACCGATCGTGGTAAGTTGGTTTTTACTCCCGATTTTCAACTCTAGGTCTAGGGAGCTGGGTTTTGACGTGAAGCTATTGTGCCTACTAACTTCCCATGCTACGGTATTATACTCGTGCCGGAGGCAAATTTAGAACGACAATGTGCAGAGCTTTCGTGGCTTCAACAGTGTGAACTGGGCCCGATAAGCGAAAACAGTCAGAAAACCATTGAAGCATAATTTTCGCTCCGCAGAAAAGTGCAGAAAAATGCACCGCCGCCATGCCAGGTTTGAATGTGACCTGGCCATGGAGGGTTGCTCACGAAAATAATACCAATTACAAGTGCATAAGAGCGACAGAAAATTATATAAGCGGTAATCTCAAAGGCTTACATGCGACAGGATGGGTGCCACTCCGTGTGCGATAATCGAGTGGTTGGGCGCATCCTGTACTCGTACTATACTTCATAATTTTTGTCCGCTACAGTATCTTCGGAGTAGTACAGAAATCGAAAGGCTCATCCTCCCTATTGAAGGGGTGATGTTTACTTCTGGTTTGATAAATTCGCCCCCAGGCTGCAGCGACGGTTGAAAATTTTGTGCCGCCCTCGCCAGTGTCTAAGACAGAGATTACCAAAATGTTCCCCCGATATTCTTCGGCGGCGATATTGGAAAACTATTTCCGTAGATCCTATACGAATCTCTATAGAGGCAAGGGCTATGCCTTCTGATTTTTGATCCCCCCGAGTACTAACCACCTACCAATTTATGGTGATTAACCAAAGTTGCTTATTAAGTTGTCTGAGACACTGACAGGGGTAGCACAAATTTTCCACCGTCTCGGCAGTCGAAGAGATGTTTTCCTTAGCCAGTTTAAGGGTTCCGTCCAAGTTGAATTGGACTAAGCCCAAACTCAGTCTAACCCGGCCAAAATTGAACCAACAGATCCGAAAACAGGTGACACAAGAGGGGGCTTAGTCATATGATATCTAGAACCTTGAGAGGGGGTTTTGAGCTAGCGTCAACTAATAATGAGTGTGTGGTAGGAGGAGATTATGCCGCCGTGCGTTCAGGGTGTGGAGTGGGACTGTAGTGGACGGAGCGGAGGAACTTTTGTCAAAAGATTCAACTAGAGTGACTAAGGCTGGCATTTAGCGAAAAATGATTGTGACGAAGCGCTTGCCTTATTGTTATTATGGTAATAGTTTATTGTGCCTTCAAAGCTTGCTTACCGCGGTAGTCTGGCGGACCAAAGGAAGAAAGTAAGAAATTTCCGCCTAGAAAAATATAGATACAACGAAGATCATATGTTGAAGAGAAAAAGTAGCTCTCAAAAGGATGACACCCCAACCTCACTATGTACCATCTAAACCGCGCCAAAAGGAAACCGAAAGAACCCCGTGCTTTGTCCCTAGCTATCCACAGCAAATTGCCTCTCTCTATACTCCTTCTCTGCCTGCATGTTTATCAGAATTGGCGACCTCCCACGAATCCATTTCCCCCATTTGTAGAATCCCCAAGGAATCGGCGCTAATGTCGCCGCTAGAATACCCACCACAGTCATCGCCATGTTAGCACCCAAATCCTGATAGAGCATTGGTCCCACGAGCGGTAGAACACCACAGAGGATACTGCGAAATACGGTGCAGCCGGCAAGACAGCTTGCTGCAAAGAGGTCGTACGAGGACAGGAGGTATGCGTTCCCGTGCATGAAGATCAAGGTGTTTGATATACCGAAGGGGATGCCGCTGAGGATTGGCCAGATCGGGTGGATGGAGGTTGGGGAACAGGTCCAGGCAAACATGAAGAGGCTGATGGGTGAGAGGATACCTGCCAGGCAGACGATGAGGATTTTAGATTCAGGTATTGGTAGGGAGGTCTCTGGGTCGGGTTTGTGGAGGGAAATTAGTTTGTTATTGAGAGGATCCATGCAGACCGCAATTATTACGCCCAAGCCCAGACCTGTAAAGTATTAGTGCTAGTGACACAAAGTATAGGAAAGCTAATTACCTAGGAATGACAATCCAGCTATACCAGCAGCCCACCCCCGGATTTCTTGAAAGACAATTGGATATGCTGTGAAACTGAGGTATAAGATCCCATACTGAACGCCAATGTACAAAGCCCAAAATATGCAAATCGGCTCAGTGAAAAGCATTAATAATGGCCTCTTCATATTCAGCTTCACAAGAGTTAACATGTCCCCTTCCCCAATCTTGTAGCAGTACCTTGACATGTAGTTCTCGTCACCCATAGTCTTCCGTAGCATGGCGGCTTTTTTGCGCATCAGAACGGGGCCATAAGTCTCGGGGACAAAGTACCCGGCAATGGCGAGGGCAGCTGAGAAGATGAGCGTGAGGTAATTCAAGTATTTCCATCCGAGGCCCTGGTATATAAAACCGCCAAGCAGAGGTCCAATGATAGGACCTTCGAGTGGAGCAATCATGAATATGCTAAACGCGAGCGCTTTGCTCTTCTCGCTGAAAAGATCGCCGAGTGAGCCTGGGGAGTTGGACAGAGACACAGATCCGACGAACGCACTGTATATTCTCTATCAGCACAGCCCATAAGTAGCTCTGTGAAAGCATGTTGTAAGGTGAGGAGAGAGGGCGATAAAACGTACGCGAAAAACCGGGAGACAAGAATTGTTTCCAAATTGTTTGCAAAACAGGCTGGTAGAATGAGTATGGAGAATAAGCCCATAGAGACCTGGTAAATAGGTCTTCGTCCAAAAAGCTCGCTCATGGGGGCTAACAGCAGTGGGCCTAAGGCAAGTCCAATCTGATATGTTGTCAAGCCGAGAGCCACGCGGGTCTTGTGTGGGATACCGAATTCTTTCATCATTCCGTGAGTGCCGGAGATGTAGGATGTCGAGTAGAATACACTAGAATTATGGATTTTGGTTAGTGTTTACCCCGAATATATAAACTGGATTCGACCTACACCATGAGATACTGCATTGAGATCAAGAACAAGATACCAATCTTCCTTGGAAGACTCCAATTTACCGGATTCTTCGGGTCCTGTGACCCATCCCATTTCACTTCGTAGTCTGTATCCAAAACATTTTCCAAATCCTCGATTGTTCGTGGTGGTCCATAGTCCCTCGAAAACCCCCTTGAGATCCTGCTGACCGCAGATAATGCTCTTGTGAGAGCGCTCGCCCGTTCTGGCTGTAGCTGGAACGACAACGGACCTAACTTGTATTCATACTCCTCCTCTGAATAGACCTGCTGGAGTGGAGAGTGCGTCTCTGGCCGTCGATTGAAGCTCCAATTCCCAGACCTGAATTGCTCGAAGGAAAGCTGGGCAATATCTGTGGGAGTAGGAGTGTTCCGCTTCACAGTTCTTGGTACTCCCAGATATTCACGATTATAATTTCCGTCGTTGCCTAGTGGTATAACGCTCCAACAAGACATGATTCGCTCATAACTAAACTCATCACCAATGTCCAGACTATCCCCCAGAAACCCAGCCTCGGGGGGTGCCGGTGTGAATTCGAAGCCGGGAATTGGTATACTGGTCATTTTCTTCACTGAAAATTCGAGTATTGGTAGACGGAGGGTTAGGATAATCGCTGGTTTCTTGGGCTCCTAGTTATATAGTATGCTTCTGCAAGTACTTTTACCCCCGGCACTTTATCCAACTCGCTGGTGCCCTGACTAGTTCGGGGGTATGCACCCAGTTAGAATACTGGGGGGGTTAGCAGAAAACTAGGCATTATTGTTGGAATATACTGTACGGGTCTACGGCCTTCCCGTTTAGTAAGGCCCGACGAGAGAAGGAAATATCCCAACCCAATCCCAAACTCACACCCTCAGGCTGCCGAGTAAAACAACCGAGGATTCGTAATGTACTACTTTTATTGCCGATTGGTCCGGTACAAAAAAACGCTCCACGTGCTGATATCTCGCTCCCCCTTCCCCATGTAATGCCAATTGCCTTACCCCATCGGTTTTTCCCTTGTGCAGACAGAGTATTATTGTTTCAGAGCAGATGAGATGAGTGTATATCCACTTCGACTCCCGTCGCGATTCTGGTATGATAATGTAGTCTACATGCCACATCTTCTCATCGATTGTAGTAGTAGCTGTCGATAGCATACTGCCATTCCTTGCAACCAGGGCCTGTGATTCGTGAAACTTCCAACAATTGGTTGGACATAATAGTAGACGTGGAAGGAAAAGGCTAGTGTTGTGAGCTGTATTGGTAACCTAGAAAAGGCGTGGCCAGTAAACAGACCGGGGATTGCGAGAGACGAGATATCACTCAGCCATCCACCCACAATACAATTCAAGACATTCAGCTGTGTAACTGTTCGGCAGTTCAAATGGTGTCAAGAGCAACATGCAGTGTGTCCACGAGGTGGCCCAGCTATATGTCCGGGAAACTGGAAGACACTCGAATTTTCTTAATGGTCAAAAGGATAAGCTTCCCCTCACCCCTCAAGACGTGCAATGGTTTTGTTTTCCTGTTTCACGAGAAGCCGATCATATAACTTGATCCTAAGGGTGAAGCACTCGCACAAGCTCTCTCTTAGTATAGAAATTTTAAAGTTATGTTGCATGCAAAATAAATGTCTAAAGAGCTTATGACTTGGAGTTGCTGGGTGCATTGCATTTAGGTTTAGGGTTTGTAAGAATTGTTCTGGATGGCATAGTGAGGATAGTAGAATGGTACCGGCAATGCGTACGGCGCTGTGCAGCATATGGCATGGTTCAGGGTGCTAGTTTGTGGTGACGTCCGGTGAACTAAGCAGCGCCAGCCTACTGTGAGGCGCTTCGGGGGAAGGTTTGGGAATCCGATTTACCCAATTATTTTACATTTCATTCTTGACTCCACTGATTACTCAGCCGCGCACCGTGGCCCCCAAAGTTGCCATTATTATCCGAAATTCCGTCTCCTGAAAGTTGGTTTATCTTCTGTTCAAATGCCTATAAAGTGAGGTCCGAGAGAGCGGATCCACTCTCGTACATGAATTAGTGCGGAAAAAGGTTCTCCAAATTCTGCCCAGAACATAGTGTGATACATCATGATTTTCACCCAGCAGTGCTGGTCTGCAGAACTGTGCGCTAGCCTAATAAGTATGATTTGGTATGGCAGTGTTTCGATCAATAAATTTAGGCGGTGGCTCGGTACGGTGCGGTGCCTCTAATTAAAACCCGATTAAGCATGCAAAGAGTAGCAATTTTTGTCAAATCACGATACAGTCGCACCCGCTATCCCGGGGAGCGGGCGAAATCCAAAGAATCTGTCCGGTACAGCGCGTAATTGGAGACAACAGGCTAGGTTTTGGTATAAAGTGGCGCGTGAGTGAACTCTCACCATAAGTAAATTGGGGGATGAAAGAAAAGGCGATAAAATACTGTTTTCAGATATCTGTAATGAAGGCTATTACAAAGGGTGTGTGAAATTACTGCAGACGCGCAACGAGAAACGACGACAGCAATAGCAAGGGATCATTGAAGAGCACCTATGTTGTATTTCCAGTAACTTATGAGATGAATAACCTACGGTGATCATACCCATGATGAGTATTGGGGGCGAGGTTGGGAAATCCTGAAGGACAGACTCAAATACGTATATATATTAGTCTGCCGGTATCCCCATATACTAACTACACTTTAATAGCATTGAAAAATCCAATTTGGCCACTAGGAGATCAGGTTGATTTAAAGGCACGTTCTAGCTCTTCTTGCTTGAGAGGGGAGGGGCCTCAGAGTTCAACTGTGAGGTATGTATGAGGAGGAAACATATCAATAAAAAACCGCACACCAAGCACAGATTGCTGCTGATATACTGTTTTTATCCCTTCATTTGTATTGGCTGAACCACAGTTGAGATCGCCTATCACCTAAATGGGGAATAACACCACCTATTCCAGCGGATCACACAGATCTTCAGGGATGATCAGGAGAATTGTGATGAGAATCTCAGTGCATGAATGAGAAAAGGTAGGCTTAGCAGTGTGCAGATCAGATGTTTGAGAGGGGCACATATCTCAGATTGGCGGCCAACGGAGGCTAGAAACTCTTAAAAGCGTTATCTTAGCATCGCATTAGACCTACTCCGGTACCACAACTAGGATAATATTAAACACCTGGAGCACTGCATCCGCCCATAATACCTTCCGACTAATCCCAAACTCAGAATTTCCACAACACACCAGACGATAAACTGGCAAACAGCTCCCTCTCCCTCCCCGCCCAGGTTCCCTTCATTAAAATGGGCAAATAGACGGCGCAGTGGTAGACGGGAGACGGAGAGGATTTGCTTAGAACTTGGGCACTATGCAGGAAAGGTAGGGGAGGTAGCTTCAGCAACTTCGCTCTCTTATCTCAAATCGTAAAATTAAACTAACGGTAAAGGTAGGTGTACAAGGACAGTACAATCAACGCATCCCAGTCTTTCCCTAGATCGCCAAACCTATCTCTGTATCTCACGGCATGTCTACACCCCTCGGCACACTCTCGTGATAGCAAAGGAAAAGCATATCGGCAGAACCTTCTCCGTAACCCACGAAAGCAGTACAACAACCCACTAGACTCCCGGACGATTTGCAATACTCCCACAACTCTCAGAATCAACCACAACCTCCAACTCCCTTGACATGACTGATCCTCTGATCCATTCTACTATAGGGCCACCACTCCCACTCCGGTCTGGCCAGGTATGAACTCTGAGCGTATCCCGGCGAGTTACATGCCCGTACGAGTTTCCCCACCAGCACCGTTTTTTTATTCGCACCCCCCCAAGTAGTGCCTTAGAAAACTACTTCCACCCTAGTTCCTCACACATAGTCAAATAATCAGAGACACAAGCCACCGGCTCCCGCCCCTAGTCTAGAGACCACCTAAACTCCCATACTAAGCCACTCTATGAATAAAGGGTAAGGTGTTAATACTGCTAAGAGGGATTTTGAAAAAAAAAAGAGGGGAGTCACACTCTAGAAGGTTTAACTTGAGTCGGTTGCGCTAGGCCAGTACAGAACCCTCCCGTCGCCCCACTTTTGTCGCTTAGCGGCTTTCCTGTGCGAGCTATATAGTAACCTAAAGAGGCTCATGGCGAGATTAGCAGTTTAAATCCATTTCAAAGCATCATTTTTTCTAAGAAATTTTTTTCTCACTCCCTTCTCTTATATTTCATTCACCCTGGGTGTTTTCAGTCAGCTGACCTGGGCTGTCGAGGAGGGCTTGTGAGGTTCTAAATCGAGCTTGAGCCTATCCTACAAGCGCGCCCGATAGAAATAACATTCACGTGGATCTGATAAGAAAAGTTTGGAGTTTTTGCCAAGAAAAAAGCCGGAGTATAGCCAAAGAATATGTGGGAGATCAGCCACGCCTAGTACAGAAAAAAGAAAATCTCGGCTCCTGCCTTTTCGCCTCATCATTAAGTGGGAGGGCGGCCCCCTTACCACTACTGCCCTGGAGAAGGATATTAATCTCGCCTTAGCTGGTATTGTCGGGGGACAAAAATAACCGCGGTTCAACGATTGATGGCAATGCACCCCTTCTCATCACCTCGCACTTCCTACACTACCTAAACAAACTCCTCTAGATAAACCAAAACAAAACCATCCTGTCTGATTATTTTTTTCAATAAACTATGCCTCCTATTCTTCGCAGTCATGCCAAAAAACCTATTCCCTCTAAGTATCTCTCTGAGTTTACTAGGGGGAGGATCCTTGGGTTACATGAGCCTCAAATGGGATCTGAGCAAATTTACAACTACCTTAACATTCCTCCCACCACTGTCAGAAACACAATTGCAAAGGGATTTCAAGAGTGCAAGGAGAATGTGGGCAGAGGAAGACATCCTAAGACTACCAAGTTGAAAGATAAACCCATGGTTGAGGGAGCTCTTGAAAATCGCCACACTACCTATTTTGAGATTGCTAAAAACGTTGCACCCAATGTCTCTACCAAGACACTGAAGAGAAGAATTGCACAAAAGCATATTAAAAAATGTGTGGCACAAGAAAGAGCTCATTTGGATGAAGATCTGGCTCAAGAGAGATTGGAATGGGCATTAGCCCATAGGCATTAGACAAGGGAGATGTGGAGAAGGAAGACAATGTGGGAGAATGAGGTATCTGTGGAGAGGGGTGGAGGAAAGAGGAGAAAATAGGTATTTAGATACCCAAATAAGAAGTGGAATAAGAAATGTGTTGAACCTACTGCTAGGAGAGGAGAGAGAGGGATAGGCTAGATGATGACTGGTGTTTTTTATGGTCAAACTCATGGTCTTATTTTACCTGTTTTTCCTGATCCTTCTTCTGCTAGGGGTAGAGTTACTGGAAAGTCAATTATTGATGTTTAGGATCATTATGAATTTCTAGGGATATGGGAGGATATCAGGAAGAAGGTTAGAGAACAAGAGATATTTTTTATCATTGACAATGCTAAAAGTCACTTGCCTTTTAGGAGATGGCTCAGAAGGCAGGAAATTGCTCTTCTGGAAATTCCTGCCTATTTACCAGATCTCAATCCAATTGAAAATGTTTGGTCTCTGGTGAATGATAAGCTTCATAAGAACTATCCTGAGCTCTATCTTATAAAGAGTGATGTCAATGAAGTCAAGAAGGCAATAGAGGAGGCAATTACTAATTGTTGGGAACTTCTTGACCCAAAGGTTTTTGATACTTTGGCAGGGTCAATGGTGGATTGAATAGAGGGAATTATTAAGGTTGATGGATGGTATACCAAATATTAATTTCTACTATGTATTTCCATTTTTTTAATGTTTTTTTTGTTTTCATGATAGTGAGATTAGTGGGGAAGGCCAGTGTTATTGCCGAAGATTTATACCATTGATACTGTGGTAATTTTTGTCCCCCGACAATACTTATTTGCAAACAGATTGGATTAGTGGGAACTCTGTGACACTCAACATCATGGAAACGATCAGGGCTACCTCCCTCAATAAGAAGATCGGCACTTATATATGCCAAATACCTGGAACAGTTAGTGTTCATTTAAATACTGACTGTGGAACTATTGGTCCATGGGATTCCGACCAGCGAATCAATAGAAACTATTGCAATTGAGTTCACCTATAACATCGGGCTGGCTATGACGAGGGAACTACAGTGGCTGATCTCCAACAATGCAAGAGCTGGAAAATTGGCATCTACGATTATAATTACCTTCATAGGCCCTAGGGCTCTAGACTTGATTGGGAAGTGGCTGGCTGCCTTCTCTACCATGTTAAGAACTGAATACAGACTGCACTTTTCTTCTTTCACCTAATGTCCCAACTGCCAAAAGTTTGGCCACTACAACAATAAATGCAATACATCTAGCTACTGTGAATAGTGTCCATCTTAACACCTGACTGGTGACCATGTGTACCCTACAGCCACTTGCCGTATCCGAGGCTGACCCTGAAACCACAATATGATAAGGTGAGTTAATTGTGATAGCATCCACAAATCATGCTAACCATCATGCCCCTCCTGTCCTCAGTTGACCTAAGGAAAATATGGAAGGTGGTGAGGGTAAGAGGGCTGCTAGTAGAATGCAATGATGGTTCTAGTTATAGTTTTTGCGTTGATTGCATATTTTGGTGGCTGACATTATGCTAGTAATACTTATCAGTGGATAGTTGAGGGAGTTCTTTTGTTTTAAGGTTTTAGGCCATAACTTAGGATCCTTGTCATGAATATTCCTATAGTTACTTTGTTAACTATGAATAAACCGAGGATTTAACCAAAAAAAAACAAATTGGCTCCTGCTGTTTTCCTCTACCAGAGTTATTTACCACTACAAAAGTGACATCCTTGTCTTTCAGAGGTTTACAAGAAGTAGAGGTTCAGCATGTTTTCTGTAACATGCAGGCATGTTCTGGTAACTGTATACAAGGCCGAGGAATTGATTTCACTGGTTAGATTTTTGATTACTTGGTTTAACTGGATTTGATTTCATGCCTGATATCGTTTAGTGATTGCTGTAGGTAGTACTATATTTAGTTTGCTTTATTAGAAGTTCATATATGAGATTCTGGTAAGAAATAGTCTTGTATTGTATTGGTAGAATTGAGGTTGGGTTATGAGCTTTGGGTTTCAGGCAGGATAACATGATTTTGTTAAACAGTGCACTTACCGGTAATTATCTTGGTTCAAGGATACATGATTACTCATACTTATGGAGTTTTCTGTATTTAAAGACCCTGTTGTGGGTAGCAGGAGAAGAGCAGACGTTTACAAATACATAGTTTAACATATAGTGGGTGGAACAGTGATTGTTGAGTCCACAAGCAACCTGCACTTCAATTACTATAGTTTCTTACTCTTCGCACTTTTTGAAGACTCCCTTAGAGACAGTGTTAGCCATTCTATTCCTAGCTGCTGCTAATACTTTTTACTAGTAGAGAACTTATTATATTTTATCATCTTAGTAGGCAGATTGCTTGATTCACGCGAGAGAGAATTGCGAGGTAGAATTGATTACCCTCCCTGATCTTGTTAACTAGTAAGAAGTAGGAGGAGTAGGAAAACAGATTTCTGGCTCAAGTGCTACATGCACAATAGCAGAATAAAGAAGCCAAAGTACAACAAAGTCCAGTGGGCATTATGATGGCTCAATCAATTTGTCAGAAGAACAACAGGCTATATGAGATTTATAGAAACAGTGGTTAGAACAAATAGAATTCTCACAAGATACTGCCATTAGTGCTCAGCAACCAGAAGATATCGATACAGACTAAGAAGAAGAACCTGATATGGAAGAACTTTAACCCCAAC
Source organism: Tuber microsphaerosporum (assembly GCA_003521225.1). Classification (NCBI taxonomy): domain Eukaryota; kingdom Fungi; phylum Ascomycota; class Pezizomycetes; order Pezizales; family Tuberaceae; genus Tuber; species Tuber microsphaerosporum. The sequence continues at coordinate 5,293 of QOVD01004768.1, read as the reverse complement.
CTGGATCAGTCTCAGAAGAAGTAGCATGAGCTCTCACAGCTACACGAATCTCTTCAGCAGTAGCATTTCCAATTCGTTGTGTTACTTGTATTAGAATGTCCCCATTAATCACTACAATTATAATAATGCGAGAGCAGTTTAGAACAAGTCTGAAGGAGTGTAGCCCAATCAACTTGAACCAAACCCTGTACAGAGCAAACACTTCCCAGCTGATTTCTTTACCAACTAGACAAGATCAGAAAATAGAGATAGCCTTCTGAACAAGTGAGACATTCTTTACCACCTTTCTTAGAACTGGCAGCCTCTATTGCTAATACTGAACTATCAAGAATAGCTAAGATGAAACTCCTTCAACTAGTGAAATTCAGTGGAAAAGGAGGTGATTTTAGCTCAGCGAGACTTAAGTGCTAGTTTAGAGAAGGAGAGAAATACCCATTGAAACATGATGAAAATGATAACACTAAGGATGTTGACGATTACTATCACACTTTCATGGAAGAAGGACCTATTTACATTTTATAAGCAAGATGGGTCTGCTAGTTGTAACCGGTACAGGTACCTGGGTTACTATGTTTGGTTTTGAGTATCATTTGATACTCAGTATGTTTTATGTTTGGTTTTGAGTATCGTTTGATATTTAGTATGTTTTAGGTTTGGTTATGAGTATCGTTTGATATTCAGTATGTTTTATGTTTGGTTTTGAGTATCGTTTGATACTCAGTATGTTTTATGTTTGGTTTCGAGTATTGTTTGATACTCAGTATGTTTTATGTTTAGTTTTGAGTATCATGTGATACTTGATATGTGTTAGGTTTGATACCTAAGGAGCTTCAAGGCTGCCATTTTTGGAGCCTTATAGATATTGTTTAAGCAAAGTACGGGATTGCCTAACAAGTGTATTTAAGACCTGCTATTCTCTGGACTTAGAGAAGGCAGACTTCGACAGACAGAGTTTTCAATATACTTGGTTGAACAGTTACTTCTTCCGTTCGCTTTGAGAATCTTTAGTATTCATTTAGGTTTACCAAATGCCTACTATCAGGAACTACTCGGGTAGTTGCGATATAGTAACAAGTTTGTTACAACAACTTAGTCTTAGCCTCCGGTACTTAGTCTCGCTAGATACCACACTTTGGTATAGAGACTATAATCGTTATCCTATCGACATACGGCACCACCCTGTGGGGGCGTTACACTAGTCCTGAGGTTATCTAGCTACGCCTGATTCCCTTTAACCTCTCTATCTACCCCCCAGCACCCAGATCACTCTCTTTTACTTAGACTAGTATTTGTACTTGGTTCTGGTCAACACCTTCATTGTCCTAGATATCTCTTGTCTACTCTTCCTTTGTCTTAGCTCTTCCATATTTTTGCTTTCACTCTTTAATTCTATGTTGCAGCTCCCTTATGTAACCCTTTGACTCTAGGCCTTCAGTCTGCCTTAACTCAGCACCATTCAGGTTTATTACCATTCAGGTTTATCACTATTCCTTTCTTATTTATCTATTTTTGATTTCAATTGCCTTCTGTTCTATGCTTTCTCCCACTTCTCAATAACCTGATTTTTGTACTTTCCCTTTATGTAGTTCTCTGAGCTATCTGTAAGCATTGCGTCATGCTCTGAGTTCTAGCTTACAATCTTCCATATATTTTATTTTCACAAATCTGACAGGAAGACTATGGTTTCCCATAGCTCATGGTTATCAGTCATTGATTTGTGAGTAGCTTTCACATGACTTGCACTAGTGATGTTATTGTTATAGTATTATTGGATGATTGCTTTACATGACTAAGAATTGTGGTCATATGATGTTATGACTTTTGCACATGACTCCCATTATGAATTATGGGTTTTACACATAGAATGTGAGTTGTGTACATATTGTTTTTTTTGATTGTGATTGGTTTAAGTACTATGTTATCCAGTTAACTGATAGGAGTCAGCTGATGGATTTCATACAATGACTTACTACAAATTATCAGATTGTAGGACTCAAGTATATAAGTTATCAGGGTTAGAGTTGTGGAAGGAATGCTAAAATTAGGTGGCTATAAGCAGCTAAGTAGTTAGAATAAACTATCTTGTCTACACATTCGGCGATTGAAATCTGAACACTATGAGAATCATTGTCAACCACTGGGCGCCCTCTCCCATCCTATAATATTCTTGTTGTATAGTAGGATGACACTAGATCTCTCCTCTTCTCTCTGACTCCCTCCTGATGGCATTGCTCTCAGATAGTCTTTGTTATGCCCTAGGGGTCTTATAGTGGCTCCTCTCTTTTTCCTTTAGTTTTGCTTCACTGGCCACGCTTCAGGTTAGAGTTTCCACACAGTCAGCAACTCCTGTCTCGTCCATAACCTTCTGCAGGTTCGGGCTATGAGTAAACTTGAAGTAGTGGTCTTAGTGGCTCTACTCCTTGTTATAGTAATACCTCCTAGGTATTCTGTTTGGTATTGTTGACATCGTCGAACAACTATAATCTTCATTTGGACAGTTGGTCTTGCACTTCTTGATTGGGTCTACCCCTTCACCCTCTACTCTCTTTGCTTTGGCCACCCTCTTTCTCTTCGTTTTTGTCTAGTGATTCTCTTACAGCTACTCTCTACTCCTTGGCTTGTGCTCTTCTACTAGATAGCTCCTCTTGCCCTTATCGGGCATTCATCTCTAAGATCTCCTGATGGCCTTGCACCTACTCAGGCTCTCCTCTGGATCCCTTTTACATCTGATAGGCTGAGCTTGGGATCAGATATTGTGGAGTGTCTGAAAATGAAACTGGTTAGTTGTATGAGGCTTATACCTACCACATCTACCCTTTGGGGCATATACCTCTTATAGAGCTTTTTCTGGTAGGCCTTTAGGTTATTCCTTATCCAACAGATCTCCACCAGACCGGCACTGGATGTATAGATCTCCCTCTAGCAATTCCTCCGCCCTCTTTAACCCTCCTCTTGTTGGCATAGGCAGTGTCGAATGGTATATCAGATGGTATGGTATTGGCTGTCATGTTATAGCCAGCCTTGAAGGTTTCTTTTTTTGGTTCATTGGATTCTCAATATCATTTTGGTTTTTCCTTGATAGGCTCTATATCTTGTGAGATATTTTGGAGTGTAGTATTTTGGCCAATTGTCATCTTTATCGTTTCAGCATATTTTACTGAGCTTCTTTCTCTACTTGAACTCAGAGTGGTTACATTGTCAGGCAGAGTCAGACAGGTTTAGCAAGGTGTATACAGGACGGTGAGTAATTGGAGGTTTTTACTAGCATTCATACAGTGATATAACCATCCTCTTCTTGGGATGATACTTGCAGCAGGTAACAACCTTCGTGTTCTTATGCACTACTTCTAATAGCAGAACATATTTGCTCCAATTGTATAGTAGAGAACGTCTTCAAGAGACACTTTTCTTTCTCCCAGGTATTGTGATAGCAAAGTTGATCGAAATAATAGTATAAGAAAGGACTCAGATGATTGTGTCAGAAAATAAATATCAGGAGGTTTGTTTTTTGTTTTATTGATTGTATTCATTGGCTAAGTAAGAACTAACTAGGTACGAGAGCTAACTAAAACCTTTGAGGTATGAATGCTAAAAACCTCCAATACTGTCCATCATGTGCGTCTAATGCTAAAACCCTCTGACCCTGCGTGACAGCGTAACTACTTTGTGTAGAGGTAGAAATTAATGCCCAGTACTATGGGTAGAAACTACAAAGAAAACAATAGGCCAGAAAACAATGAACGAAAAACCTCCACAGACATGCAGCCCGACAAGAGAAAAACCAAAATGATAGTAAGAAACCTCTGAATCAACAAAATAAGACTTTAAGCCCAGTGTGAAAGACACCCCTAATACAAAACGGTAGGCTATATCATTGGACCTGAACACATATGAGGGGTAATAACACCCGAAGTATATAGACTATCAATAGGGGCTGAGAGAAACCTACCTAGAGATCTATAGGATGATGCTGGCCCAGGAGAGAGGTATTGCATGAGGAAATGCCCTAAGAAGCTACTGGAAAAGAAGACAGGGAGGGATGCATGCCCCAAGGAGCAGAGGCATTAGGCATGAATCCCATTACTACCAGCCAATTGCAATGCCACGTACTGAGCAATGATAGATTCTGAGGAAAGGCAATCAGCCTGAGAAGGGACAGGGACCCGAAGGAGGGGCCTAGACTGGAGCCAAGTGAGAAGGATACATCAAGCCCGGGAGAGGAGTGCTGAGTGGTTCGAGAGGAGCCACCTAGTAGTAGCGTACCAGCCAAAGAGTGAATTATAGCTGAAACAGAGCAAGAGGATGAAACCAAGAGGAGGAGGGCAGTCAAGGCAAGAGGGCAGAAGGGTGGAGGGGTAAACTGTAACGATCCTTCCCTCTAGGCGATACTTGCAGCAGGTAACAAATTCTGAGATACTCGTACACTACTTTGATAGCCAAACACTCTTGCTCCTATCGTGTAGTCGAGAACTTGCTAAGAGACACTTCTCTTTATTCGCCGGGAATCGTGATAGTAATTCTTTTTTTTTTTCTTTTTTTTTTTATATCATATATTCGTTGTTTTAAGGTACAAGAAATAGCGTGCATCATCAGATATGGCCAAAACAAAACCCACAAACACACAACACAAACAAATTAAAGCAAAAACCCAAAAACAAAACTATTCCTCCAGTTGTGATGGACCCAGACGCAATTGATAAAAGTAACAAAACCAAAGTAAAAATAACAAAATCAAATCATAGCAAACAAGGAAAACATAAAATTATCCAAACAAACCCGTTGAAAATGTTTTTTTAAAAACTAAGGAAGAACCGGGGCATTGCATATCATCAAGGCCCTGGCGCGCGTATCTGTGATGCCCTCTAGGAGGTTACTGGACGGGAGGAATTTCGGACCTGGACCCCTGTTTAGTGGTGCCGGAGGGGTGACGGAAGGGACCACCGGTGGGGGTGGGATGTTGTATGGAGGCATGTCGGGGGGAAAGCCCGTTGCAGTGGAGAGGACGTAGCCAGACAAGCCTGTTAGTAAAGAAGCGGAGTCCCAGAGAGGGGATGAGGAATTGAGCAACAGATCCCTTGGGAGGAAAAGGGAGCGAGCTTCCGATCTTGCAGGGTAGATAAGGACGGCATGGTGGAAATCTTCTGTTCCCGCGCTACAGTGGGGGCAGAGGGTCGGGTTATCTTGATTGTACCAGGAAGGGTGACCAGAGAGGTAACTCTTTCCGGCTCTCATCTGATGGATTCTCCCCGCAACAAAACGGGGGAGGCCTTGGAAGGGGTGGGGCGAAAGTGAG
>QOVD01004764.1:2675-15776 GCA_003521225.1 Tuber microsphaerosporum | reverse complement strand
GGGGGTAGTAGCGTTGTAAGAGCGGTGGTAGCGGTGGTAGCGGTGGTAGTGGTGGTGCTGGTGGTGCTGGTGGTGGTTGAGGAGGGATGGGATGGATGGATGGAGGTGAAGTGTGTTCGGATCCAGTGACGCGGATACTAAGAGAGGAAATGAAAAAGAAGAAAAAAAATAAGTTAAGATTATTCGGGCAACACGAAGGACAGACAGCAAAGTCCAAGACAAGACAAGACAAGACGCAGGCGAGACAACGAAGGAGAAGAAAAAAAGTGTGTTCCATTTTCTTGCCATCCTCGTCGCTATGACTTCCCTCTCTTGCCTAACCTATTATATAACCTCACACTTGCTTGACGAAAATAATCATATTTTTTCCTTCTCTTCATATTATTATAATACAGTAATAATAATACTCATTCCCATTCCCTTTTTCCTAATTCTTATCCCTAATTCCCTCCTCAGCCAAAAAGATTTCCCAAATGGAGGAGTTTGTGTGGAATTTCTTCCCTCTCCAAAGCTTGGCACAAGCACACGGGATGGGCCGAGAAAAAGGTGGTATTATCATACTTGTACTGTACGGTACCGTGCTTCTCGCAAATGCTATTGCTCCAAAGCATCACACACTGAAGAAAAAAAAAAAGTCACCGCAGAGTCGCAGATGCAACAACACCATCGGTCAAGTTACAACCCATCATCGTCACCATAATCTTTCCATTGGTTGTCCATTGAAGCTTCAGTGCTACGATAACCATCCCATCCATCCATCCACCCATCTATTCATCCCCAAAGAAGCCTATTGTTTCCTCCATCAATATCTATTCAGCCCAATTTAATTAAAACCTCCACCCACCCCAGCCATCGTGAGCACACCATCAACATCTTTTATCTTTTGTCAATACCTTCGCTTGGATAGCACAAACAACATAAATACCCCTCGTTGCCAATTCATTCTCCCGCCCCCCTTTTCCACAATTTACACCGGCATTGGTCCTAGGTGGCAACGTGTTGTGCTCGAACTCAGTCCGTGCTCTCGGATGACCGACTATCTGTTCTATTCACGGGGCGCTAGGCGGACCGCAACGCACAACCAGCACCACCGGTTCTATCAGCAATCAGAATGCATATGCAGATGAAGGCCCCCCCGCACATGACCTCCAAACCTCTGTGCTGAGGTTCGAACTGTTGAAAAGGGTCTTTGGCGCCAAACTCTATTGCAACCGTTGCTATGGGAGCTCTAGCTTAGCTCGCCACCGCCGCCCGCCCTCCACAAGTGCAATCTCCCGCCGAAACGATTGACACTGGTGGAATATTTCTACCAGCGCTTGTCTTTACCTATGAGAGATGTCTATACAAGACCCCCCCCCCCCCGCTATCGGATTAACCTGGGTTGGGGCATTCCATTACAATATGCCGAGCTTGTTTCAGACTTCCCAACGACTCGGCTCGAGAGGTTGTGGACGGCGGAAGAGCTAGATGTGGCCACCTAACTGGGAATTCGAATGGCGGGATCATTGGGTGCGTTTATCTGGTGTTCACTCAGCACGGACGCCCCATCCTCCCCCGTGGCACCTCGAGCTTTTTACCGGTACAAGGTCTGTCGCGAGTTCAGTACCATCACTTACTCGCGCAGCTGATGGTTTGCATTCTCTGTACTTTCCTACCGTTACAAACAACGTTGCTCTGCGCCACCCCCAGGGTATTGCGAGTTTACGACTCGGAATCATCCCCTCTACACACAATTGTACCTATACTCCACAACCAACCCCTCAGCAAATTTTATCAGACGAACGGCACTACACAGCATGCAACCATGCGCCTCAGAACTAGATTACTACAGAAGAAACTTATTATTCGCTGCGTTCCGAATCGTGGCCACAGATCATGTCCGAAAATGTGTTTCTAGACCTTCTTATCCCGCAGCACCCCGCACAGTTGACCATGCGCCCAATGCCTCGAACTTCTACACACGCGCAGCAGAAACACGTTAATATCCTAATGTGATGGTCGGAACTACTGAGTACCCTTCTAAGGATCACCTCCACTCGGACACCAGTGGATGGATACCGCAAAGTCACCTAGACCAGAATCAGCTAAACCCGCCCAGAGGTGGTGTATTGAAGGTTAAAGGGCTCGGGATATGTGGCAGAAACTCTGCCCGCATGCGATCTACGCGAGCCACGCGCAATCCACGAGAATTGAGGCCACAAGTAGAAGTCAATCCTTTTTCAACGTTTGGCATGAGGGCGAGGAACGGTCTACTGTTTTCAAGCGCAAGGACAGTATCACAGTCCAATAGTGGCACAACAGGAGCACAAACGTTATTGACGAGCTCTGCGTTATGGGTGCCAGCCCTTTAGATCACCATGGATAAGGTGAAAAGCGATTCGTAACACCTTTGTAAATAATTAAATCAAAACTTCCCACCAAACCCCCCAAAAAGAGAGGCCTCTATGATAATTCTTAGTATTATATCACCCTAGATCATCACCGTTACCGGCATGATACAAGCAACCCACCGGTAAGCCACTTCCAAGATATCGAAAACCCCCATTCCCCACAACACCAATGGTAACACAAAAGAACTCCACCCGTTACGGTACGGGAGTAACCCCTCCAATTTCCAAACAAACCCTGCATCCCCCCCTCCTCGTTTCAATGTCTTAGATCGAACCCTTCCTCCCTCTCCTTTCGTCATCGGTTCACTGCCACATGACCAACCGACCGATCACGTTTTATCAAGTGCAGCAAAACATTTCCATGGTGTCTTTTCTTTTCTTTTCTTTTTTTTCTTCTTCTTTTTTTTCTTCTTTTTTTCTTCTTCTTCTTTTTTTCTTCTTTCCCCCGCGAAATTGTTGAAGGAAAAATAAATTTAGAACCCAGAGAGGGTAGATTTACGGTATCGTACGGTGCGGGTGCGGTTGAGGTTGGGGTAACTTACCATATCGCAGGTTATCGAGGGGGGTTGGGGGCATTCAGTACGGTAGGTGGGATTAAACTTTATACAGCACAGCGCATCCAGTACGATACCTCTTCAAATATTATCGCCATTGCAATTTGCGGTCCAGGAGCCTTCGGTGTTACCGCCGCCTATGATAACTGCTCAGGGCGTACCCGAGCATTGACAACTGACCTGACTAACATTCACTTATAATACCATCAGAACCCGTGATATTACCAATGGTAGAAAATTGCACGTTCCGAGAAGAAGAAAAGTAAAAATAAAAAATTATGAAGATAAAAATACTATCAGATAAGAAAAAGCAAGAAACTACCATAGTACTCGGGTGTGTCCATAAAAATCGGAAACTGCCCGTACTGAATCAGGGCCAAAACGATCGAGCGATCAAAATGTCTGGAAAACTTAACCTTGTAACTCCATGGAACTAGACATCTTAAACAAGGTATGTTGAACTGAATTAATACTTGTACCCGGCGGGAGGCAGGAGACCAGTATAAAATGAACTCAGTGGTAAAAATGTGGATCCCAAGTCAGAAAAAAAAAGCGGATATTGTTTCTTCCAGGATTGAACAGTTCTACAATTAGCATCACTAAGATAGCTTTATTCCATTAAATTTATTTCACAAGATTCTGTTCCCTATACATGCTCTTTTCATTTCAACGTGCTACAGGTTCTTGGACTTCTGATCCCCATCGGAGTTTTCCAAGTTTTCTTGCTTTCTGCTCACCAATCTTGCATGACAAGGATGTTGATCTTTCCGATTTTTATGGACACGCCCGAGCACTGGTGTAATATGTCAAAGTGGTGATGATGAGGTGAGGTGGCTTTATCCAGGATGAACGTGATATGTTCCCCTCTGGTACCTAGATCTATTGACGGAGAGCATGAAGTTTTGCCGGAGCACTACAATCCCTCCTCTTTCTACAATACTGGTACAGTATCTGTTTGTCTTTATTTAGTTTCGGCTAAGAAAAAAAAAAAAAATCAAGTATCACAGTTGGCTAATTCACACCTATCCAGGTATATAAGATATCGATGTGGCTCACGGCAACAAGCCGAACAGTGCCGTACGAGTACAGAATACGATCCACCCTCCAGCAGCCACGAATCGGGACCTTGTGAACTAGTGATTGTAATAATCAAAACCAACCGCTAAACATCTAATAGATGAATTTACGGCAGGCTAGTCCGTTACATAGAGGAAAAGGGCTTCTGCAATATTGTGCTTTCGCCCTCGTTCGAGCATCTATATACTGAGCCTGTATGGATCATAGGAATAAGCTGAAGCGTAGATCTATATATCGTATGAGATGGCTTTTTTTTTTGACGGGGTCATAAGTGAATACATTAGTGATCAGTAAGTTTGGGTAGGCCTCGGGCGATGGATGAATGGCTTAATGATGAGGTTGGGGCTCTCGCAGAACGAGAATGGTTATAATGGAGTTATTGCTGCAGATGTGTTTTGATTAGTTTTTTTTGTGCTGATGTTAGATTGGGTGGGGATTGGGGAAGAATACCGTAGGAGGTATGGAAAGAAGCATGGAAGAAGGCAGGGGAGGGATTCCATGTGAGTGAGAGTTCGGGGATTATCAGCGCTATATCCTGAAAAGGGAAGGGAAACGGGAGGAACTGTCAGAGGGTTAATCGGTACCGGACGGGTGGCGGTATCATATCATAGCATTGCTTCTCTTTTCTTCTCTCTGTGCTCTTTTCGCTACTCTGCTATCCTTATTTTTATATTAAATTTTTATATGTACACCACGACTGCTGGAGGGAGGATCTTGTCGTCCCCCCAAAAGTATCCCACTTCACAACTCAAAGAACATGTTTCACGGAGTAAACAGCAGGGGCAATTCTCACTGCCAGCTAGAACTTTCCATAGACTTTGATTATAGTCTTCTTGTGCTCCCAGGTTACATTGGCCAAAAGTAATCACAGATATGCCAGAGTTGATATCACATGAATCTGTCGGTATCTTTTATATTATGATATATTGATATCTCACAGAGAGCTGAAAGTATCCACCTACCCAAAGACTACGGTAGGCGGGCGTTCTTGGCAACGTTTTTTTAGTGCCAAAAGATCACTGGTATCATAATTCCTATGGCTTTCCTACAGTATGATACTTGCCAACATGTTTTTATTTCTGTCGGAAGAGCTTGATAAACACCCATGGAATGGGATACTTTTTGTGCCAATGGGGGGTGCAAGGATCTTCCACCCATTGGTTGTGCAGTACGGGCACAGTGCGGGTGCTGTGCCCTGCACAAACTTCGGTTGAGCAAGAATGCATCCGCAGTGCTAACTACAGTACCGGTACTCGTAGGTCTTTCCCCTTTTTTTTCCCCTGCTAGGGTATGATACCCGCCTATCTTTCCAGCCTCCTCATAATCACCATTCCCCTCAACTCCTCGTTCACACATAGAACCCGCATTTTTTTTCTTTTCCGCTCAGACTTAAAATCTTCGACCCCACTACTGCATCCCTTCCCTACACCTGCATACGCAATTGTGCATGGAGGTTAGACATGCTACATAATGCACTTCTTCAAACGTCTCGTAAAGTCTCTAAAAGGAGCAACTTTCCGTACGAGACGTTCCCGCTCCTTGTCCGGGGCCACCTCATTCGACAATGAGGACCACACTTGCAGCAAACACGGGGGCGGGACCCGCAGCAGGAATGGCAGTCAGGACGGAAGTTACAATTCATCACATGCCGACCTTCACTCTTCACCCGCTTCGAGAGCTCCGGCAAAAGTCCTCATGACAATTTTCTCCTTCATCTGCCCACACGCCCTCGACGAGACTTACCTTTCAGCAGAAGAATCAATAGTAGAGCTGGGATGCATGCTATGCGACATGCGGGAGCTCTCCCGTTGCGGCCTTGTCTGTCGCTCATGGCACGACGCCGCACAACTGTTGCAGTATCGCAGCATCAGACTAGACAGCGTGCACTACTGCGGTCTGGAGGAGGAGCTGCAAGCGCGAAGGAAACGGGGCTCCTTCTTTCAGAAGCAGACTTCCCCGCTCGAGATTCCGGAGCACAGGATGCGATTACTCTATCGAACCTTCCAGGAGAACGAGACCGCAGCTACACTCACACAATTTTTGAAGATGCCTTACATGGCTCGGGAGGCATGCAAGCAGGACTTGGCGCGGCTTGTGTCACTGTTGCCAAATTTGAGATATGTGGATTTACCGGACGGGGTTTACCAGGATGATTCTTCGTGCGCTTCTTTGAAGGCTATACTCTACACGCGGTGCTCCGACTTGCGAAAAATGAGTTGGGTCGGGGGCTCCGAGAAGAATTTTGTTGATCTATGGATCGAGCCACCGTGGATAGGCCTCGAAGTCGTCGAACTCACAGAGATGAAAGTCGAGAATCGGGACCTGGTCCGAGTGCTCTCCTCCATGCCATACCTCACCGACCTAAAAATGAGGTCCATGCCATGGACCACGGACGCAGTCTTCGACTCCACAACTACCGATGTTGGGCTCTTCCCCACTCTGCAAGCACTCACCGTTGAAGACACCCCATCTATTACTATTGACGGCTTAACAACCTACCTTACCCGTCCCATTGTTTCGAAGACCCTCAAAGCACTAACAATAGCAAACACTCCCATCCCTGTACACCTCTTGCACCAAATCCTCCCTCTGACAGCACACCTAGCCTCCCTCTCCATTCGCGCACAAGTCTCACGCACGATCCCGCGCCGGGACGTACCACTCCTGGCCTCCGCATCACTAACCCACCTCGCCTACGAAATCACCGACGACGACACATCCACCAAATCGCTCGCGAAACCTTCACCCTCGTACTACGCATACCTCTTTGAATCCCTCTGGGACGGCGGGATGCCAAAGCTGAAAACCCTCTACGTCCGCGAGCCGACGTTCCACGCACGCTTTCAGAACTATAAAGCCTCTACTCGGGGATTTGCTGTGACGGGCTGGACGCGGGAGGTGTGCTTGCATACTAAGGGAATGGAACACTTGGAGTGGACAAAGTACAGCATTGGAGACGTCGGCGGGGATCTATTGGTCCTGCCGAGCCCTAAAGTGGGGGCCAGCTCACGTGCTAGCTTTCTGGTGGACCCTGGTGATGGAAGCGGAGGTGGGTATGGTGGGGCGGGCTTTCTTGCCATACCCAATGAGGCGGGTGAGTATACCTCCAGCAAGCGGAAGAGGAAGAGTCGGGCGGATATGTGGAGGTGATTGGCACATGTTTTCAATGGAATGGGGGTGTGCATGGCTCGCTTGTAGGTTTGCTTGTTTTTCTTGGAATAGGCGTTTTCTTTTTATTTTATTACTTTTTTCTTCTTTACACTATATGGTTCCAGCAACTAAAACCCACCCTTGCGGCTAACCTAATACCTCTTCTTGAGAGATTATAGTACGATCTCCTCTTGTGTATAATTATTCAAATAGTGGGTTAGAATTGGCGAATGGTTTTTTTTTTTTCCTTCCTTCCCATCCAAGGTTATACAGAGAATCGTCGTCGTGATTAGAGTTGGAATCGAAGATGTCACACATCATTACCAAACAGCCCATCCTAACATAATCCCGGTCATTAATTTCGAACCCGTTAATGGAACAAAAAAAAATAGTAGAAAAACGATGACAACCTTCGTAGAGGGATTCTCGGGGGAGAAGTTACCCAAGAGAATCATCTCCAAAGCTTCTTTTCTTCTCTTCTTTCTCTCCCTTTCCAAATGCCGATGTCCCCGTATAGCACACCCGCACATTCTAAGCACTTACCGGTAGCCCGAGAAACAGCCCCCCATCATACAGTACGAGTATAATATCATACTCCCAACCATCCACCAACACCAGGAATCATTATATACCACCCGTACCACCGAACAGGTAAGTTACTCGAGTGAAGGGTGGAGGGAGGGAGGGAGGGAAATCATTAAAAACCGGAAAACCACTTTCTTCTATCTATCTATCATACTGACCCCATAATATAATTAATTCTCTACGGAGAAGACGAAGGGTTATGTTTTTCTGATTCTTTAGTGATTTCTACTCCCTGTGTATAGTATAGTGTGTTGTGCACAGTACCGCCACGTACTATACGGTAGTTTGCCAACTCTGGCAATGAATGATAAAGAGAGTCGAAGATTGATTGATTCGGGCTGGTTGGGAGTAAGTAAATTGAGAGCCGAGTGATGGTGTATGGATTAGTCATGTGTTATGATATCATACTAAATACGAGTTATCATAAATATCTTGAAGGAAGGAAAAATAAAAATAAAATAAAAGAAAGAAATGGCATGATATTCTAGGGTAATTTACGTTTTTATTGTTGTGCGTATTTTTATGGTTTGTTATGTAGGTTAAGTTGTTTTGATCTGAAATTCGAATTAATTCTCGGGGGGGGGGATGTGTATTATTATGATATATATATACTCGGAATCAAAATGGTGAGTTATCATAGTTAGAAGGGATGGAGGGGAGTTTTCATTTCGAAACCTATAGAGCTGATGGCGACTCTTCACTCTCCTGTCTATCTATCTATCCACGATTCCTATATACCTTCCGGGACGGACAATATCCGGGAGTGCTACTTGTCTTGTGAACTCTTACCGCCCCATGAAGTTAGTTAGTACAAGTAACTGTATCATACTGGGATTTTTGTTTTGTCTTGTTTTGTTTTTGGTATGATGTTTAGTTTAGTTTCTAATATCGCTGTGGTGTGTTATGTTATGTTATGTTATGTTGTGGTACGCTATGTTGCTACTGTACTATACTATACTGCTTGGTAAGTAGGTAGGTAGGTTAGGGGTGTAGATTTTTTCGGGGGGACTTACGAATTGCCTGAGCACCGTAGGAATAGGAGAGGAACCTATAATACCGTATCATACCGGACGGGAACGACCCACATGGGTATATTGTACTATTACGAATTCGGAGTAGGTGGTGGTAGTATCCTGTATGTCCCACTTAGCCTATCCCAGTATCTGGATTGGTGCAGTTGTGGTCTTGATTTCGGTTTCTGGTATTCTGGTATTGTATACTAGTGATTGAGATGTAGACAATATGGTACTGTATAATAGCATCATCGCATATGCCATCCGTACTGTACCTACTGTACCTTTAACCCCATCGTCGAATAATGTTAACAAAAATCGATCCCAACGCTCTCGACCCCACAGAGAACAATGAGAAAAATCTAAATTAAAGAATAAAAAAAAACCCCTCCCAAAACGCCCTTTGTACTTTTTTTAAATTTTGACAAACCCCCGCATTTCCCTATAACAATACTCCAACATTCACTTCTCCGGCGCATCCGGCAACCTCTCAATAACGTACTTCCCATTCCCACAGCTCATGATAGGCACACCAGGAATCTTCCTTAACCTCCTTTTCAAATCCCGATCGTTCGTCGCCACGATATATATCCTACCAACCCCCCACCCCGCCTCATTAGCCGGCCCCTCCTTCTTCTCCCCAAACTGGGCCGGAACGAAGGGGAACAAACTCACTTATGTTGCAAAACCCGATTAACAATGCAATCATCCGCATACGTCCCCTTATGCTCACACCTAACCCTCTCAAACCTAGGATCCTTAGCGATCCGCAGCGCAATCCTATACCGACTCCCCAACTTTTCCAATTCCGCCATGACGCAGTCCGTGATCACGGGTGTGGCCTTCGCGTACAGACAATCCATCATGGACTGCATCACCTCCAATTTCTTTTGTATGGTAAAGTTTAGGAAGTTGGTGTCCACGAGGACGGAGTATGGCGGTCGGAGGGCGGTGTTGAATTGGAAGAAGAGGGAGGAGGAGACTTGTGGGCTGTGAACGGCTAGCGATTAGTTATAGGAAAAGAGGAGGAGGTGGTGAGGTGAAGGGTGGTGGGGGTGGAGAGAACATTTCGCGAACTACTTCGCTGGATTTGTCTTTTTTTGTGGTGGCAGTTTGTTGCTTTTCTTGGTTCTTTTTGAGACGGGCGTCGCGGGAGGAGATTATTCGCTTGACTTGTGCGAATTTGCGGGTTCTTTTGGCGACACCCATTGCGTTTGTATTGTGGATTGAAGAATTCCCGTAATAGTGGTGATGATGGTATGGGAGATTAGAAAGGTGGTGAGGTGTAGTCAGATTCCAAGACAAGGCACGGTAGTTTAAAAAATAAAAATAAAAAGACCAGAGAGACCACCACTGAGGTTGGTTGGTAGAATGTAGGCAGGGTAACTTCCATCATAAACCCAACTGGGCTAGGGTGCTTCGGGTATAACATGCTCGAACCGTACCTTACGGTAAGTTAAGCTAATCCTGACCTGCGTCACTTCTGCTGCCAATGATCGAATGACAATTCATTACTCGAGTGGACCTCTGCACGTCGCCGCGTGCGATAACGATAACTAGAATACCGAGGAACCAATGATATTATTATCCCAGAGCTCTATTACATGCTACCGATATCGGGCGCCCCCCTAAATCTAACCTAAGCCCAAGCAAAGTGAAATAAAAGAGGTAAAAATAACGGAAGGGAAATACGACAATTGCGCAGTAGATAAGCGGCGAATAGTTATAGCCAACGCAAAAGGGGGGGGAATGGTAAAGGGGCAGGATTCTAAGAATATAATACAGGCGAACTGGTGCCAATCGTGGTAGTGATAACAATTAAAAAGAAAAAAGGAGGGGAAAACAGTTAATACAAGAATGAAAAATGAAAAATGAAAAAAGCGCTACTGCAGTGGAAACAAAGGGCCGGCCAATCAAGACCAATGAGAGCCTTTTCTGTTCGTCCATGCCATATCACATTAGGGGAATAAAATGCAAACGCTCCGATCCCATCCGAGCAAAAACACAAGGCAACGCAAGGAACAAAGCAACCTATAACACATCCCTCATCACGACAACTACGAATCAGAGTCCGATGAGTGATAATCCCTATCGATGATCGGCCTAGCGGGCCCCATCTCCTTCTCCCGCTTCTCCAATAGGCTGCCAGGTACGAAGACACTCTTGCCGAAAGTATTAAGTAATGGGGTGATTTCACCATTCTTCCCGACTGCGTCTTTGGATGTAGCGACACCGTGACCGGCCATGACTGCTCCTGCAGACTGATACCTGCCCGCAAGAAGGCCGGTACCCGTGAAGGGGGTTTGATCTTCATCACCACTCGCCTCGCCATTCCGGGTTCTGCCTTTCGCCGTCTGCGGTCTCTTGAGTTGTGCAAACATGGGAGGAGCATTAGGAAGCGGGGGTGTCTCGAGAGATGATTTGGCCAAGCTGATAAGGCCACCATTCTCGCGTGCATTCTTCTCTGAGAGTGTGTGCCCCCTACTGCGATGGCGGTGGGGTAGCGACGGTACAGGTTCCCCCGCGTCAAAATTAAGCAGAGTACCCCCTTGCTTGTGAGAAGTGGATGGCCTTGAAGCCACTGTTTCTCTGCGTCTAAGGGATTTGGTTTCCTTGGGAGAAGTCTCCAAAGATACGAGTGGATGCGTGGGATCGCGAGGACTGAAGTTTCGAGCTTTGGGTGTTTGAGGGGTTAGCAGGCCGGAAAACTCATTCTGGGGCTTCGCGCGCTCCTCTCTGTAGTTAAGCTGAGCCACGCGTTTCTTGTCTTCATAATCCGAGCCCAAGAGGCCACCGGGTGAAAATACCGCTTCCCCATCCGAGACACTTCCACCAGTTCGCGGCGACTTGACAGAAGCACTCCTCTCCCTCCCAGAGGGCTTCCTAGTAGACTTGGCTTTCTGCAGTGACTTGGGCTTCTGAACGTCGGAAGGTGGCTGGGTGAGCTCCTCTGGAGAAATCAGGGGTCTAGGCCCACGCCTACCCCCAAGGCTACCAGAAGAGATACTTTTACGACTAGTAGGTGGCTCTTCCTTGATCTCCGGCTCAGCTGCCCAAGGAACAATTGAAAGCTTCTCCGCGATCAACCGAGCCTTTGAGTCCCTAATCATCGCAAACCATTGACTCAATTGCGATGCACTCTCGGCAGAAAGGTAGTGGCAATAAACCGAATCCTTCCCAAACAAACTCATCTTGTGCTGTGATTTCAGCGCAAAACAGTACTTTGTAGGACACCTCAGTTTACTCTCCGGAGAGAAAGTGTTGACAAAGCTGTAAATATCGAACGAGTCAAGATTGATGGTCTGCGTAAAGTCCTTCTCGCTCGGCTTATCCTTCTTGGAAATCTTGATCGCCCCGCCGTCCAATTTGATCCAACGCTTTGACCATTTTTTATCAGCCTGAATATAGTAGTGGAATTGAGCAACTCCACTAGAAGGCTCTTCCGCTGCATAATGTTCAAGACGCACATTGGTCTGGCCCCAAATGCTCTTCTCGACGCGAAAATGGCACTTTGTTTCGATTTCCCAGGTATTGTAGACATCGCTGAGCTTCTCGAAATACCGAACTTGACGATGTAATCCGAAGATTGGCCAACTCTCAACAATAATCCGATGTTTTCCAGGCCTCACGCGCGACAGCAAAGATTCAACATCAGTGGAATTGAGGATGCCAACTGATTCTGTACCTCTGGCAAAATTGACTGGGATCTTTATGTCATAATCCTGCGCCTAAGGCACATTAGCGCCATGTACAATTCAATGTCACGCGACCCCATGAAGCAGACTCCTTCAGGAAAGGACTTGCATCAACATCAAACGACCAGCCGAAAGACAGCTAAAAACTTGCAACTTGCAAATTCCTAGGCTGAGCAAATAGAAAGAAATGAAAAAGGGGAGAAAAAAAAACTCTCACCAAATTCTCTTCATGGCGGGCCGCATCTCCAGCTTCTTCCTCCGCAGAGGACTCCCCCATAGCTCCAGTAGACTTCCCCCTTCTCCTTCCAAACCTTGAAGTCACCTTTTGCGGGGGATGCGATGACTTTGTGTGCTTGCCACCGTGTGGGGTAGCTGCCGTAGAGGGAATGGGTGGAACGGGAACAGGAGGTACATCCTTTGTATTCAATCGCAAAATCCTCCTAAACTTGGAAGGGTTTCGAGTAAGGGGCTGTTCAACGGCCGGCTTCGGGGACCTAATCGAATCAATCAGAGGAGCAGCGGCCAGTTTTGGCAGTGGTTGCTGCTGCGGTGCCGGTGCTGGTGGTTGGGAATTGCTCGAATGATTCCCCAGTTTCCTCCGGATGGTGCGGTAGCGAGAGGGTGGCGCATGCTGAGG
>QOVD01004763.1:0-15787 GCA_003521225.1 Tuber microsphaerosporum | reverse complement strand
TTGGCTAGTACCGGAGGTCCAAGCGCTAGGACTATAGTCCACCACAGTCCGTCCGGTCCTCACCTTCCCGGGCGGAGTCCGTCCTAGCACCCCTAAAAAGGCGGACTATGAGCCGTAGTCCGTCCCGTCCTACCCCAAAGACGGACGAACTGGACGGTTGGGAACACTGATCCTAAGAGTAGGAAATCGCTGCTTACACAACCAGGGACAGGAAATCATAAAGGGAAGAAAAATATATTCAGGTCGGTAGTTGTCGCTCTTCCTTGTGTATAATACAACACCCCTTCTCTCGCCCCCCCAATCATCTAAACCTGTCGACAGCTGACCAGGTGTACAAAATAAAAACAAAACTTTTGATAAAAACCCCCTAACCATTTTTCATTCTCACGATACCGTAAAAACTGGAATAATTGAGAATTTTACGGGAACGTTAGAGTTGTATCTCTAAACAAGGCCTGTTGTACTTTCTCTTGATCTGCGTCAAGTTCGGCCAAGCAGCTGTCCATGTGGCGGCGTAGCTTCTTCTCAGCTCTCTTCACAACCCAGATGATAGCAGACCCCATGGACACTATCGCGAGGATAATAAATATGAGGAGCGAGAGTTCCTGGGAGTACGTCATGTAGTATCCTCCTCCAAGCTGCTGTCGCACTGGGGCGCCCACGCCGGACCCATCCAGGGCCATCCCACGGAGCTCCTGGTCTTGAACTATTTTATGAATCAGCATTATAGAAACCTCCGCTGTGGATGGGGGGGGCCGGTACTAGAGCGTTTGTTCTTATAGTTCCAATGGTTTTCCGTCAACTCCAGGTACTCATTGGTTTTCCGCAGGGTCGGATCCTTCACCCAAGGCACATTTTCAGGTCCTGGGGGTTTCAATTCGAATCCAGTAGGGTTTGGCAGCAGCGAGGGTGTGAGTGGGGTGGGACCAATATCGGGAACTGGCCGGTCAAGTAAAGCACCACTCCCTATTACCCCATTCGGGTAGGTATTGGTAAGAGGGAGCTTGGATGGTATGGACTTGATAAAAGAAAAGATTTTTTCGAGCGTCCGGTCCAACGTACGGAGGTCATCGGATTTGAGCGGAGCCATTTCAATAGCAATGATCTTTCCTGATAGCAGTAAATGTTATCAGTTCGGTAGTGGTGGAGGGAAATAAAGGTGGAGCGAATTACGGGAAGGGAGTGAGGAAGAGTTTATATATCCTTCGTTCTTTAGTTTAGAGTGTTTCGCTGGCCTGAGTGATGCAGTTTTACCAATTGAGGGCAAGGAAATATTAGGCGAGACCGCTTGTTGTCATTATGGACTGCTTACCCATCCAAAAGTAACCGGAAATCGTTGGTTTTCTTGGACCTAACCCAAACCTAGATTTCTAGATATTTTGGGAATAGGCGAGCACTATTATACTCGTGCCACCGAGCCAAGAATTGGCACCTCTTTTGGAATGGTGTCCACGAAGCCAGAAAAAGTATAGTGTTCGCGCTGTTTGAAGTAGTGTGCCAGTGGTGGAAGTGACGAAGATGACAACTACACCAATCCTCGAGTACTCGAATACGCACGATTCAGAAAGCAGCTTCAACGCTTTACTTTTTATCGATCGGCAGGCACTATTCCAAAAGAGGTGCCAATTCTTGGTTCGGAGGCACGAGTAAGACTAACTTTAAAAAACAAATCGGGAATGGTATTTCTTCTACGGGTTAGTTTCTCTTTCAGATCTGGCTTCCCTTAGGATCGCACTGCTCTGGAGCTGGGCTTCCTCTCCCGCTCTGTCCAAGGCAACGAATTCCCGGGGCATCTCTCTTTGCCACCGGCGGCGGGCCCTATGAGGTGAAATAGTGCTTTTCGGGGGTGTGGTAGGACTGCGGGTGGTGCTAGGGTGAGGTCGGGGACGGCATGAGTGATGTTTCATGATCTCAGCTCTACATATACTTTTTCTAAAAATTGGTCAAAGGGGTGGAATAATTTGGATGAACCGGGCAGGTGTCCCGAAATTTTAAAACGTGGTGATCCTTTCTACTCCGAAAAAAATCTTCGGGTTTTATCTACTGCCTCGCTAAATGACAAGTTTGTGCTAATCTAGCAATCCAGGGGCCGGACTGGTAACTATATCCCCAACTCTATAGTATGATGAAGCACTCACCGAGAGGGGAAGGATATGGGGAGCCCCACTTAACTGGGCTTACGATCAGAATCTGCATTCCGAGCGACGGATAAATAAGATTGTGTGCACTCGAAGATATACATGTTAGTCAGATGATATGAAGTGTGGCGGGGGAGCGCGCAGATGTGAGGCCGATTGTCAGAGTGTGCCTCAAGGTATACAATGCTATAGCCTACAGAATAGCCGGGCGTTCGGCCGTCGTGTGTAGGGCATCTGCTCACCCAGGAATGACCGACTATGGCCCATTATCCGTTCCATCCCACTTCGAAGACCGGCGGGGTAGAGTTTTTACGAGTACTGACTGAAATTACCTTGCAAACCCGACATAGGGTATCAAATACCAACTTTCGCTCAGCGGTGTGAAGGTGGAGGATTGATGACGGTGTTTACCCCAGATAGGTTGAAACGAGAGGATTGGTCGAGAGGCGAGCCCCCCATAGGAACCAATCCGAATACTTACAGTGCCTAACATCACATAACCCACACCCAACCCTCACAAGGTAAAAAGAAATTCTTCTTATTTTCCTTGCTGAGTGGTGTGCGGTGTAGTGCATGTCTTGTCTTTCCTATCCTGTGTCGGCGGCAGCCGATCGGGTGGCGGATGATTAGCTTAGATCTCGGCATTTGGTGCTCTTACTTTTAGCTTTTGCTGTAGTGTTTGGTGAGGATTAATTGGGCAATGGGTGATCCCGCTTGAGACTAGGGGAGAGGGAGGAAGCGGTGTTGACACAGCGTAGTAATGTAAGGTAGTGTGGAGGGAGTATTTGATTGGGCTGGTGAGACCGGGGCCCATCATTGCAGGTCACTCGGGTCCTGTGACATTATGGCGGTTGAAATAGTATCATACATTCGGATATGTACTTACTTTTTCATCTTCAAGCAGTGCTCCCAACCGTCCGGGGGCCCGGCAGGGCCCCGCGCGGGGACTGCCAAGAGCCCTGGACGGGACGGGACGGCTATCTGTAGTCCGTCCAGGGCGGTCGAAGTGAAGGACAGCCGTCATTGGGCCGGACGGCGGGGCCCTACAGGGTGAGACATGTGTGTTCAGGGTGGGGCTGGACGGCAGGGGGTGGCAGAGGACGGCAGGGGATGATGGAGGACGGCAGGGGGTGGCAGAGGACGGCAGGGGATGATGGAGGACGGCAGGGGGTGGCAGAGGACGGTGGGGGACTGTAGAGGACGGCCGGGGATTGTGAGGGACGGCCGGGGACGGTGGGGAACGGTGGGTGACGGCCGGGGACGGCACGAGTGATGTCTCATGATACTATAATGATTGGTTCGGAGGTGTATGATTCCTGCTTCGGCTAGCACCGGAGGTCCAAGCGCTAGGACTATAGTCCGTCCGGTCTTCGCCTTCCCGGGCGTAGTCCGTCCTAGCACCTCCAAAAAGACGGACTGTGAGTCGTAGTCCGTCCCGTCCTACCCCGAAGACGGACGGACTGGACGGTTGGGAACACTGTCTTCAAGTACGACAAAGTCGGCCAGTATTCTTGAGTCTCAATTTTAAAGCTGTTCGGATTCGGGTTTTCCGGTTTACCCTTTCTCACATATCGTGGCTTGATCAATTAATCCAATATGCAATTCTATTCTCGTCTATTTTCTCCTGTCTTCCGTATTTTCTTTCTTTGATCTCCTTTCTACGGCTAATATATGTCGCTATTTCACGACATAGATAGTCGGTCTCTCCGGCCCTCTCAGATGGAATTATTAAGTATCTCTCACTCTTTTGAAGTCTACCGTATACAGTCCAGCCGTCCCATCTTTTACAGCAATGGCTATCCAAAGAAGAGCAAATCAAAACAAAATTCTATCTAACATAAGCTAGAGCGTATTGCCGGAGCTCTCCCGTTATACGAAAGTCTTGAATTCAAAATTTCCCCACCAGACATGATCACTTGAGATCACTCTTATTGAGGGGTTTCTGAGCGTAGTACAAGTGCCTGTTTTGCCACATATTAACCCAAGCATCCGGCAGGGCGCCATGAAAACATATTGAGGGTAAGAGTGAATATTTTTGCTACGGCACTCTCTCTTAGCTCCTGCAATCAATTCCTTGGGTTCAGGAGCCTCCATCCCAAGCGTCCTGGTGAGGAGAACCATTCCCAAAGCTTCGAAGCCATGCTCGGTGGTAAGCAACGCAAATGCACCCATATCTTTCTTTTTTATCGGTTGGCCAGGTTCCGAGGGGGATTTTCATCTCTTCGCGACTCACTTTGTCGAAACCGGCGCCCAGAATAATCTTATCCAAATAGGTCGCAATCTTAAATAAAATCTTGGCCTTTAGCTTCAGAGAGTGAGGCAGTGGAATATTCACTCCTAGTGATAGCTATCATTATACAGCAAACAAACTATCAAGCCGTTCACTCTGCAGTCTCGTAATCTGATGTGCCTTTCTATTTTACTCCCTTGAAGTTAGTTCTAATATTTCATCAATGTGCTTGTCAGCAATTGGCCTACCGTAAGAACTTGAATAATCGGACCACGTGCTATGTAGTCCGAAATTTCCTCCTTTGGAAATGGGGCGAAAAGCACACCAAAAATCTGCCCCCCTGAGACAAAAGAAAAAGAAAAAACACCAGACCTTGCTAAGAGAGGAAAGTCCAACGTCCTAGCACACGGTTCGATTATTCAAGTTCTTGCGGTACCAAAATAGGGTCAACTTCAAGGAGCCCCTCTGTGACCTGGTGGATCTTTTTAGCCATAGAAAATCCGGGTCCGAAAGCTAATAACAATTGTCTTCAAAAGAGTCGTCTCTTCTTTAGTAATGCTTCAAGGAATGTGTAGTTTGGCAGCTGGTGAAAAGGTATGGTCAGGGAGTGGGGTGCGCTACTCTGATATACACGGATTGCTCTACGCAAGGGCAATACCGTGGGTACACTATTCCCTCCACTATCATAGTGCCCGTAGTTTGGTCCTCTATAGCCTCGCTAGTATCACCTCCATTTCACGATGTCGCATATGTATGCCGATTAAGCTGGATTAGGAAATTCTAGTGATACTCAGTAAGGGTATTTTGGTGACGCCAAAAATTTGGGAGCGCTTACTCGAGCAATACCCTAGGCAAGTGTTCGCGTTATCAGGCTCCAAATACCCCTATACTCGAGTACACTAATCGGCCGTCAAACTCTATCAAATGCTATAATAGTTTCACAAATGATTAAAAACGAAAGAGACACCAATATCATATTGTATTCTAGTAATCACGACCAGCGGTGAGCGAAAGATAAAATGTTACAGCCTAGCCGAGAAGCATTCCATGTGAGGACATATAATTACAGAGAATCAACACTCTCCATCCTCCCTTTAAAAAACAATTACTCGTCTGCTGGGGCCTCTAGTACCACCAGTTCGGGAAGATTGTGGACTTCAATACTGGTATGCACATGGCTTATGTCATGCATTCCGCACCATTACCGGCAGCACGTTTTACTACCGATCCCTCCTCGCCAAGCGGCACAAACAGTACGAGCTCGGGGGTTTCCGCGATCCATGCATATTTCTCAAAACATGTTGCCTCAGAAGCGCAGCCGATAATTTCCTGTCCGTTGAGTTCTCTCTCTTAGGAAGTGGCCGGGATACAATGGGCTTCCGCTTACCAATATTGCTCACGCAGCACCATACTCGAGTGCCCGAATACAGTCTCTATGCATTCAAGGAGCATACTTGTTTCAATTCTCTTTACCTTATTCCGGCACTATGCAGCAATCGACCATCAAATTGGCTATCGCGATGCCAGCTTCTGTGCTCAAGGCTTATCGGTACCCTACGAATTACGCAATAGGGGGGATCCCTATAACAACTGTCGGTATTCTACTACCGCAGCATCCTAATCTCGAGAAACTTGCTCGCATTCAAGGGATGGATTTTAGCACCGCAATACGTCGCGCCATTTTGTCCCTCGACACTAAGGATAATGACAACCGAACACCCCTCTCGTATGTCGCTAGCAATGGGCGTGAGGGAATCATAAACCTGCTCTTGGAACAGCAAGATGCCACTACGGATGAAAAGTAGTCGAACATCTCTCTCGTAAGCCGCTATCAATAGGCGTGGGGACCTCGTGAACGTGCTCTTGGAAAGCGAGTGGTCATCTCCACCACTGTAGGTAAAGACGGCCAAATCCCTCTCTCTTGGGCTGCGAAACGCGGGCACACCTGCGTAGTGAAGATGCTCCAAGAACGATATCACGTTAGCCGGGACTTGGCACACCTTATTGGGCAAACAGCGTTTATACAGACCCCCGAGGAATAGTATCGGGGAGTTGCAAAGCAGCGATCCGAAAATCTAGGTTCTATCCCATAGTCGGCCGGTAGAAATAACCCAACAGGCCTTTTCCCAGCTGATCCCTCTGAGTCATCTAAGTTCCTTTCTAAAAGACCCGAAGAACTTGACACCTACGACAATAACTCTTTACATGGCGAACCCTCTCGCTTGTAGCAACTCTCTGCCTCGGCACCAAGCAACCAAAGCAAAATTATATACGAAAACCCCTGAATCCCCAACCCTCCAATTCACGGGACACGATCACTTGAGGTCACTTTTTTTAAGGGGTTTCTGAGTATAGTACAAGTGTCTGTTTTGCCGCATATTGGCTCAAGCATCCGACTGGGTGTCATAAAAACGCACTGAGTTCCGTAAGAATGAACCCTTTTGCTACGAGCTTCATTCTTGGCTCCCGCAATCAATTCCTTGGCCTCCGGAATATCCATCCCAAGTATCCTAGTGAAGGCTATTCCAAAAGATTCGAAGCCGTGCTCAGCGGCAATCAACATAAATGCACCGATATCCTTTTGTTTCTCATCGGCTGGCCAAGTTCCGAGGGAGATTCTCATCTCTTCGTGACTCACTTTGTCAAATCCGGCGTCTAGAGCAAAATTATCTAAAGAGGCAGCGACCTTAAACTCTTGCCTATATGCGCGGTTAGCCCAGGTAAGTGCTAGAAGTTGATCATGCCTTAGCTAAAGTACTTTACTTACCCAATTTATCCGCAGCTTCGTTTACTAAGTCATAATACCTGACTAAACTACCATCAATGGGCAAAGTCCCATCATCGCACTTAAGTCGGCATTCATACTCGGCAAAATCTAGCCAGCCGCCAGGCTTCAATGCACTATTGCTCAAAAGGTCAACTTAACTGTGTTTCCGCAACAGCCGATACGTACTCAAACGATTGTTTGATGAGTTTCCCCCAATTTTTAATTCCACCATTTAAATGGCGAATATGAATTAAGTCAAATGAGTCCCTTGCAAAAGTCCAATCCGATTCTGCGTCGTCAATCTGAAAACTCACATTGGGAGGAACCCTAAAATTTTAAAATGAGTGTGAGCAGCTTCCGGAAACTCGAGTGGGAAACACACCAACTTGGCTGGATTGGGCTAAGATCTGTTCCAATAACCTGTGAAGATGGGTAGGTTCTACACGGAATCATAAGTAGGGGATTTTCATCACCCTTAAGGTCGGCACTTACTCCGCGGCATCAATAGCCCAGATTCCCGTTCCCGTTCCAATATCCAATATCCTCTGAATACCATCGCCGACAGGCACTCTAACCAACCTCCCATCGAGCAGAAGGAGATAGATGTGAGGCATAATATCTAGTCTACTATTGTTCAATAATACCATTTAAATAGGGATATCAACCCTGCAGCTAACTTTTCTTGTTCAGGCTCGTCGTTTGGAACGAGGTATTTCCTAAGCGAAGCTAGCCCGATATGGTACCAAGCACCAGAGCCAAGCACCTCACCCATCCTTGAAAGCATGGTATCGACACTCGTTTTCGTATCGATACCTAGAATACTATGGTGTGAGTAAAAAGAAGAAAGATATCTTGCCAGACTCAGGAATTAGGTCTTCTTCTTATTTATTTTTTGCTTACTCTCGGATGGATTTAGAGAGTGACGCGGTAGAATATTCACTCCTAGTGATAGTTAGCATTATAGAACAAACAAACTATGAAGGCAAGTACTCTGCAGTCTCGTAATCCGATGCGTCTCTCTGTTTTACCCCTCCGACGTTAGCTCTAATACTATAATGTGTTTGTGGGCAGTTGGCCTACCCAAGTGGGGTCGACCTCAATGAGCTCCGCTGTGACATGATGGGTCCCTCCCGGCCAAGAGGCACAAGCAGTAAGAGCCCCGATCGGCGATCTATGCATATTGCTCGAAAAATACTGTCTCAGAAGGGCAGCCGATAATTTCCTGTCCTTTGGGTTCTCTCCCGTATGTATTGGCCGGGATACAAACGGGATTCCGCTTATAAATATGGTTTATACAGTACCATACTCGAACAGAGTATACATGAATTGGCGGGGCATGCTTGTTTAAAGGCGCTTTAACTTGCTCCCGCATCATGCAGCAATCGGCCATCAAATCAACTATTGTGATGCCAATCTCTGTGCTCAAGGCTTATCGGTACCCTATGAGTTACGCAATAGGGGGAATCCATATAACTTCCGGTGTTCCGCTACCGCAGTATCCTGATCTTGAGAAACCTGCTTGCATTCAAGGGCTGGATTCCAGCACTGCGATACACTGCGTCCCTATGTGCCCCGACACTAAGGGTAATGACGGCTGCATGCCCCTCCCGCTGGTAGCTAGAATTGGGCGTGGGGACATCGTGCAGATGCTGTCAGAACGCGAAGCTGTCACCCCAAAACTAAAGATAATAACGGCCGAATGTCTCTCTGGCGGGCAGCTATCAATGGACGCGAGAGAATCGTGCAGATGCTCCTGGAACGGGAAGATGTCACCCCCGGCACTGAGGATAATGAGGGCAGAACACCTCTCACCTGCGCAGCTAGGATTGGGTGTGGGGACATCGTAAACATGCTCTCGAAACGCGAGTATGTCACTACCAACACTCTAGGTAAAGGCGATCATACCCTTCCCTCTTGGACTGCGAAACGTGGGCGCACCTGTGTAGTGAAGGTGCTCCGAGAACCCTATTACTTCTGCCAGGGCGCGGCACACCTCATCGGGCAAACAACACTTACAAGTTACCGACCACCGATGAACAATAAGTTGGAGTTGCGATTCGAGAATCTAGGTTCTATTCCACAGCCGGCGAGTAGTAATAGCTCTCCATTCACGGACGGCGGGGAGAGCTTAGAAAGTTCAGCTCCGGGACCCCGGAGCAAAACATATGATCATCCGACATCAGAGACTCCATGTGAAGTGCAGTTTGCGGGGCACCGTACTTATGCGTGTGGCTTGCAATGCTCTATCTGTTGTTTAGAATACGGTTCCGCACTGTCTTATTCGAACACTACGAGGAGTTAGGATTTAAGCTCTAAATGCACAACATGCACGTAATCGACAGCATCATAGTATAAAATATTAGTACATCTAGCCTCATTTTAGGACTTACCTGATGTTCCTGTTCTCAACACTCTGCTCCCGCCCAGGTCTTCTATGCACGATACCGAGCTAGCTAATAAAAAGCGCAAATCGAAAGTGAGGATGGAAAGTGAATCAAAAGTGAATTAAAACTGCAAGAAGTAACGCTTACAGGAACTATCCAAAAACGTTGGTATCACCATTCACCTCCCCATGAATCCAAAGTTGGGCGGGCCCAGCAGCTCTGGCTGGAATAGGGAATTATATCCCAAGGGTTCAACTCCGTATATGGAAGCCTCCCATTGCACCACCGACATATGAATGCCCCATCGTACGGGGGCTCCCCTATTTCTCCGCAGTCCCAACACGAGTAATAATACGCGGCACACATACCGTTTTTACACTCTTTGATGTCCGCCGCTTCAACGCGGTCGGAATTACGATAATCTGACAAGTCGTAATAGTAGTCATCGTCATCGTACATCCATTTCACACAATCTAGACAATATATTTTGCCAGCAGAGGCGCACGAGCATTCTGGAATCTCATCATTCGCTTGCCTTCCTGGCAAACAGTTGCCACAGATCCATCGACGTCGTCGTTCACTCTCCAATGGTGGGGGTTGCCTGCATTCCTAGAGGGAAGTATTCTGTTTAGCTCGCCCCGGTCCGAAGTGGAAAACGGTAGGGTACCGTATTAACTCGTATAAGAGAGCGGTGTGCTATGTAGTCCAAAATTTCCTCCTCTGGAAAAGGGGGCGAAAAACACACCAAAAACCCTTTTCTCCAGGATAAATAAAAAAGAAAAACATACCCGACCTTACTAGGAGAGGCAACTCAGACGTCCTAGCATGCCTCTCTCTTATATGAGTTAATCCAGCAGCACTTACTTTGCAGACATCATTCCAACAGCTTTTCCGCACACACGTTCGGATGCCCATATCTTTCTCCTCTTCCTCTATCTTGTAGTGTTCACTTGGACGCGGTGGTACAGTATATTCCGGCAGTCCCAAAATATACGGCCCGTGACACTTCCGAATGCAACGAGAAATAATAGAATGGTGAGAGACCAAGTCTTGGATGTTGAGAGCGTGAAAGATTGCCGAGCATGAGAGGGATAAGGCGTAGATATCTCTCCTTTCAAGGAGAAAGGTGACTCCTGAGGATACAGGATATGTCATCAGAGCTTCTAAAACTCGGGTTTTCGAAGCCAGCGGGAGTGAGACAGCACGAGTCTCATCCAAAGTCTCGTCCCAAGCCTCTTCTTCTTCTAGACTAGTACTCACACAAAAACTCCCTTCTTGCAGGTCAGCGCCGCCGGAGGTCTTGCCCCAAGTATCTTCTTTAAACTCGGTCATTCTTGAGGATTAGCAATGTTTATTTTTAAAAATGGTTGCGGATGGTTCTGCCGTACTGGGAAATTGTGGTTAACGAGGAGATAGAGAAAGGTTCTGCGAACATTCTTGAGGGTGGGTGGTGTGCGGTGACTGTCATTATCATCGGCTAGATTTGGAAATCGGGGTGTAAACACCGTGTTATCTCATATGCCCCCGCAACTGAGCTGAACTGGGTATCATCCATCCATATCTGTTCTTATTCCAATAGAAGCATAAGGATCGTTATTGATAGTCTGCCATTCTAACAGCCGCTTTGCTACCTCCTCCTGCCCACATATAGTCCACCATATGAGCGGTGTAATACTCAGAAAATTCTATTTATTGAGATCGTAATTTCGCTGGTCCATGAGAGAAGTTGCGATTTCAGCAATGCCAAAGGCTGATGCGCAATGCGGTCTGGTAAACTCAGCCGGGGGACCGTTGGTGGGGATATGGGGATAATATTGATCAGCCCTCCGTTTAAGATCCTCCAAAAGTAATTTAGTAGATATATGGGTTTCAATTTAACTGAAAAGCTGGGGGGCAAGTGATACCACATCCCTTGAAGCCTCTCGCCTAGCGTGAACGCCCCAATATAAGGAAGTATATTTGAGGAAGGGAGTTGACTGAAGCAGAACCAAGAGCGTGGACGAAATGTCCTTAATGACCTGAAGGTTAAGGCATGTATGCCAGGCAAGCTTCCACAATTGTCGAGTGAGTCGGACCAAAAGGGTCGGGGCAGGTGAACAGGTATCCCCACAAAGTAAAATTGATTAGGCGAATAGTCGAAACCTCCCTATCAACCACGAGAAGCCCCAAACAACAGCTAAACAATGTCTCCTCCAAAGGAACACTGTCAGTTTTGGGATCCGTAGATCCTATCCCCACTGTTAGAGCGTGTAAAAGTTCATCGAGCTGTAATAACCGCTCGGAATGTGAGATCCACATCAGGGCTTCCATCCCCAGCCTTCCTTTCTCCCCACCTTAGTCCTTTATTTGTTCTAGAGTTGCACCATACGCATCCTTTAGATTTAAGCCTTGGTCATTGCTCTTAGATTTCACCGCCTACCATAAGCAGTGGCCTACCCAAGGACAGTATCCACGGTTCATGAGATCAGTAAAAACCTAAATATCTCTATCAGCGACAGGTATAAAACTCATTTTTCCATCATGTTGCTCAACTTACCCCTGAGGAATATTCTCGGTAATGCTTTTGATTATTTCGTCTTCCAGACCACTGTCCATCCTATATAGAGATGTACTCTCACTCAATCTCATCTAGACATATCCCACGATGCATCACGGTTTGAGTGCATGGACAAAACTGTCACTCTCTCGCCAAGATGCCAGTCAATCTCACTCCTGACGTGTCGTCTTCCGGTTAGGAATATTCGCGTGTTTAGGCACTTCTCGAGGATTTGTGGCAACGGATCTAGAATCTCAGGTTGATGCCTTTCCACACATCCGTCCAGCACATCAACACATAAATGTCGACTGTAGAGATGTAACAGTCTGCAGCATCTTCACAATTTCCGCCACCCGCAGTCTCCTTCCGCCGATCACCTTTTTGTGTTCTTGAAACATCCGACTTATCTCGTCCGGGATCTTCTCCAATCAACCCACTATTTGTTTCAACAGTGAAATGAGCATATTTGTTGCAGACTTCCTTTAACGCCGCAAAATTGACGTAGAAGCGAGAGGCAGCGATATTTCGCTCCCCAGCTATATCACGTAGCTCGTCCGCCACCGGCGCCCGTCAGTACCGCCATCTTTTGGTTTTTTAATGTGGATTACCTCTCACTTGAAATATGTCTTGCCGACACCCCATCATCACAGCAAAATAAAATCGGATGGTCAGATCCCTCATGCTAAGCACCCCCGGACCACCTCTGAAACTCACCAGTTTGAAGCAGCCATGCCCCTTGTCGGCCGGATGAGATCCAACATCTTGATGCCGGGTACGGGGCCCAAGTGGGGAGAGCCATATTAGGATTTCTGACCGATCATCGTCAATCTTATTGTGAATTGACACATGTGACATATTGAAAGAGTTGATGTTGCCTGTGACAGATATGGACACTTTCCTTCTTTTCACTTCTTAAAGTGCTAAGGGGACAGATTCCTTGGTTCGGGGTGCCGATGAAATTCCTAGAGGCTGAAGAAAAGCGGGGTCGCACTGCCCCGGCAAGTGCTCAAATACCGTACGGCAAAGCGGCTCGAACAGTCCTTGTCATCTGTGCAACCGCTTTAACCTTTTCATTCTAGTGCGGGTACAGTACTTTGTAGCTCAACTTTAAAGAGGCATAAGAACAGCTCTTAAAAAAGGCGGTGGCAAGGGGCCTTGGTTTGGAATTTCATTCACCCAATTTAAGTCTCGGAATAAGCATCGCAATCTTTAGTATCGCAGGTAAAACGGGACGGACTGTGGGCCATATTCCGTTATTTTTTTACTGAGCGGACACCCTACGCCTGACAACTGGAGGTATAGATAGAGTGTGAGCCCGGGCGTCTCTTTATATTATGCGACTAAAACATATTTCTCATGGCTACATACCACTTCATTCATCCATCACTCGTAAACCCACTTGACATACTGATGGGTGCTTCACCTCTTATAGAGTTGGGAATACGGTTACAAGCCCGGTAAGCTCGCTTGGATAGTGGAACGCCCCTTAACTCGTCATTAATAGAGCCAGGAGATAAAAGGCGAAGATTCATTCCCCAGCAGAAAGCATATCCACAAATTCGACTCCGAGATTCCTACTCGAGTAATTCATTCCATTTATTTGGCCAGATTTCGGAGTGGAAATGGGCGGAGACCAAATCACGAAACATCATCCCGTCACCCACCCTCCCTGTTCGGAATGTCAGCACTTGCAGGGAGAAGTACGCGTATGCACGCATGGGGAAGCGTCGGAAAATTCTCTCCTATAAAACCTCCCTCCTTTTCGTCTTTCCTTTCCTTACTTTCTTCCTCTTCTCATGCTATCCTGCAACTTCTTAACCGCTTCAATACGAATTACTCTAGTTCACTTGAATCACTTTGCTTCACTCCTTAAAAACCTTCAGTCCGATCATTACCTCCATTTTTGGCACCTTTATTTTCAACGGCCCCTCACCCCGGATTCCCCTTGGTCGTCCCTTTGCATGGCCTCCAGTCCTACCCCTACCCACGAAAGCACTGTCTCCTATAAGGCCTGCTGCTCGAGCTAAAAGGCGGCCGTCCTGGGATTTCGCTGCCCTGGAGATACTCTACAGGCGGTCTATTCCGGCACGGGCCTCGTGGGGCCCCCGGACTATTCGGAGCGCTAAGTATGTTACCTAGCCCTGCTTTCTATGGACATATAGGTTATATAACTGGTAATTGTGGGCTGAGTAGGGAAGGAGATTGAGTATTTAATCCGGGATTTGTCCTTCGTCCTTCCTTTTTCCTCCGCTTAAAGTACAGTTAGAGCCTGGGGCAACTGTTCGTTTTGTGATTATTTTACCTGTAGAAACGGTTGTTTCAGAGCTTAGGAACAGAAGAGAAACAGTCATTTATATGAGGCAACGAAAGGGAACTCTCGTATCCAAACAAGCTTTTAACCCATTCTTCACAATCGAACGAAAAAATATTTTACATTCATAAACAAGGCACCCCCTCTTTACTCCTGCTATAAAGAACCACGAACCTCTTCAACCATATCCTTACTTGCCGTACCGAGAATACACCCTCATCACCCCCTTTCAAGAATCCCAATCTCTCAGCCACCCTGACAAAAGAAAAACCCTTCCTCACCCTTCACCGCCAGCGCACCCGTAACAATATAGAATGCCTTGGGAATTAATTTCTTGTTTGAAAACAACAACCCACCGCTAAGTGCCAACCCGCCGGAGACCACAAAGCCACATGCCCTATAGTCAAATTGGAGGATTCTCGTTTGACCAGGTCTGTTCCCATACTAAGCCGGGGGCAGTAATTTCCTCTTTGTCCTTTCTACGGTAATAGCGCGTGTAGCCTACCATGAATACAGAATTAAACACACCAATAGCCAAGATTGGTACTGCAGGGTTGCGGCCAATGAAAGCTAAAACAGATTGTACTACCCTATTAGTAAACTGAATGATCCAAAATCGGGAGAGTATTTTATCGCACCTGATATCGATTTCCACAACATCCTGGTGTATCATCCCTTCAAGGAGTAAGAGGCGGGGGAGGGTTTCTTTCCTTGGTTTCAAGGGTAAATGGAGGGTTTTAATTCCTTGGCCGGAGGAGTGAGAAGGGGTTTTTGTGTTGGTTGGAGGAGTGAGGAAAGGGCTTTTTTTTTTCTTGCTTGGAAGAGTAAAACAAGGGTTTATTTTTTTGCTTTGTGCGGGGAGGAGGTTAATAAGAGGGCAGTTTATTTGTCGGAAGACCTATCCCAAAGTGACCGACAAATGACGTAGTCTAACGGTCAAAGGCACCAACTAAACTATCATAGAACTACTACCCGCATTTACTAATCAAATTCGACCAGCCACTAGTGACAACTTGCCCACAATAAGGTTAATATAAAGACCAGAGAAGTTAGTAACAATGGGGTGCAGTTGGCGGGCCCTATAGGAAGTTGGCGAGGACTGCAGATGACGGGTGAGGACTACAGGTACCGTTCGGGAGTTCCCGATCTGTAGCGGACTGTAGGGACCTACAGTCACCCTCTCAGATACGATAGTAGCCTTTCCCAAAGGACGGACGCCCTTGCCCTACAGCTTAAGGCAGACGCCCGGGAGGCCCGAGGCTGGAGTCTTGTAGGTGCCTACAGGGCGGACGGGACGCTTGGGAACACTGCTTCTAACTCTGAAGTGAACTTGATCTCGGACAAGAGCTCTGCACCCCAAGACATATTTCAACTTAAATGGTTGATGAGGGAGCTTAGCTCCCCCCCCCCAGCACCTATAC
>QOVD01004758.1:0-10260 GCA_003521225.1 Tuber microsphaerosporum | reverse complement strand
GTTGGAGGGAAGGGGGTGGAGGGGGAGGAACGTACGAGAGCCGTGCTTCGCCGCAAGATGGATAGCAGTGTTTCCAACCCCATTCCGAGTGCTATTTAACAGATCAGCGAGATCGGAAGCGTTTATTTCTTCGTATGCTGAAATGACTTCCTCGAGGAGGTCGGTATTGTTTCGCCGGGCGGATTCGAGTAAGAGTTCCTTTAGGGATGCACCCTGTAGCATCGTTGAGTTAGTGTTGGTCTATTCCACCGGAGACAAGCAGGTGGCAAACAGTAAACAAAAACGAGAGATAGAAAACAAACCTCCTCTTCAGGTGCTTGAGTAGTCACAACCATGACCCAGCCTTATCCTTCCTCTTCTTGTTATTGTTGTTGTTGTTGTTGCTGTTTGCAAGAGTACGGACGTATTCCGCAATTGCTACGATGTCCCGTCGATAGAAGAGACAAACCCGAAAAAAAGCGTCGTATGCTCGACTCCTCGGCTCAGTTCAAGGGAAGATCAGAAGCGCTGGCACTCAGGATGAATAGAATAGAAAAGAAAAAACCCAACCCTCCGAGTTTTCCTTTCTTTTCAAAGACACGGGAAAAAAGACACAAAGAAGAGAAAAAATCAGTGGGTTTGGTTTGGTTTGGTTTGGTTTGGTGCGCGCTTGTGTGGTGGGTGCTCGAGTAGGTGTACGTACAATATTATAGGTTGATAGGGTATTTGTGGGACATTACAAGTACATTCCCCTTCCTGTGCCTGTGATCCCAAGCTAAACCACACTGTGTGATACCGTACATAAATAACTCCTGCATTTTCCCGACCCCTATCGACTAAGCCCGGTAAAAGGTTAAGTTTTGCATTATTGAGGCCCAGAAGTCTCGAATAGCTCTACTCGTCCTAGGCAAAGAAGTACCGGTATCTCGAGTACAGTACAGTCACGCCTGGATAATGAACGCCAAGAATCAAGACTCCAAAGTCTCGCCCACTAATTTTTACTATGGGTGTTCACTACAGCAAACCGTCCTCTGCAGTAAATTCACTGACATGACTGCGAGGTACTGTTCCTTGTAGCCAGGGATCCGTCACAAGGAGGTTAATTATAGCCAGGCGCGAGTGACCTAATTTCATCCTTCTAACTATCCAGCTAGCTAAAGTTATCGTAGCACGGCATGAGATACTCCCCCAGCCTTAGGCCCCCTTCGCGAGAAAAATCCAGGTGCGACTATATTCGGAAACAGGGGTCCTTGCCGTGGACTGCAGGGACAGTAAGACATGTCAAAAGGCCTAGAGAACAACCGCAGAGGCTGAGAAAAATAAAGCACATAACGTATGGACCGGGAAGTGGATCAGACGGGGAAGCGAATCAGTTGAAATGCACCAAAAAGTAGAAATCTGGGAATCACAATTGACACACAACACTAAGAGGAGATAGGAGGTATCATACAAACTGGAAATAATAATTCCAGTAGCTAGATACCAGGTTATATACTGTACATAGGCAATACGGTAGTCTACTACAGTAGCTCCTGCTGCATGAAACCAAAATTTAATTATGTAGACCTTTTTTTTCCTTTGGCATTTCTACCGTACTCGTACTTTATGATTATTCATTCCATCGGCGCCACCAGGAGCCTATCGGTATCCTTGCTCCGGCGGGAGACTCCTAGGGCGGGGAGACTGAGCGCAATAATAAGCACTTGGAAATTCTTGAAGTAAACAACACACCACATATAATAAAACAATGGCAACGCAATTGATTTTTTTTTGACCAAAGAAAAAATCCTTCAAAGGAGTCCTCTAGGATATGGGATTAACGGTGTCAATGGGGCTAATTTTTTAACGGAAATATTTGATGTGGTTCCTTTTCAGGAAAGTGGGCAGCTTGGCATCGCCGAACACATGGAGAAATTCTGGATCAGGTTGGGCTCAGTCTCCCAGTCTCCCTCTGGCGATCACCACTCTTCCCGCGTGCCAAGCACCACCTCAGCCACGTGAACGCTGCGTCCTGCTCTACCGGTATTCCTATGATACTCCCCTCCAACGCTACTCCCCGACCCAACAACAACACCAACAAAAAAAAAAAATGCTCCTCTTCTGCCCCCAGTGTTCAAACACACTAACCGTCTCCCGCGCCCTCGAAACTGGCACTAACCGCCTCGAATGTCGCACATGCCCATACCAATTCCTCCTCGACCAAGCATACTACGAGCGCAAGTTGATGAAGCGGAAGGAAGTTGAAGACGTACTTGGTGGGGAGGGGGCTTGGGATAATGTCGATCAGACGGATGGTAAGTTTCCCTTTCCCCCTCCCTTCTGAGGAAGGAAGGAAGGAAGGAAGGAAGGAAGGATGTGGTGGTGGCTAATGAAGCTGGGGGGGGGGTATAGCACAGTGTCCTGTAGATGAATGCGGGGGTACTAGAGCCTATTTTTATATGGTACAGATTAGGAGCGCGGACGAGCCTATGACTACGTTTTATAAGGTTTACTTTCTCCCTCCCTCTCTCTCTTTCTCGCTCGTAGGCTTGTGGTGGGGGGGATGGTATTGACAAGTGGGATGGGGGTAGTGTGTTTCTTGTGCGCACAAGTGGAGGGAGAATTGAGCTATCGTGTCGCTACACCGGTCCATGCTATACCACGGCGGTTGTTTGTATAAAAAGTTTGCATGGGGATTCCTGACTCAAATAGACTCGGCATTTACTCGTTTATGCTCTACTTAGAAAGGGTAGTTGTGGAGATTGGAACGGTGGGAAGGGGAGATGGAGAGAGTGCCGTCATATTGTTGGTGGTCATAACTTCCATGGTATAATACTGGTATTGTGCTTTTCCTAAAGGTTGCGAAAAACTCGCCGAACAAAAGGTTGCGAATCCTTTTTTTTTTTTTTCAGAACTTTCTGTTTAATTACCGAGGCAAGCCACTGAGCACGAGAATTCACAGTGCCGGTATATCTGATTCTTCAGAGCGAAATTCTTAGCACGGCCCCCGGTAGATGCTATTGCGCAATCAAGCTCCGAAAAAAAAAAGCTGGGAGAGCTGTGGGCCCCTTTCGCAACCTTTGGGAAAAGCACATCATATGAACGGATGAGAATAATTAGACTGTGAGACGAAAACCTAATCTAGTTTGTGCAACTTCTTCCTTGCCTCCCAAGGCATTCCTCAGATCACGAGTGAAAGCCAAGGCAAACCAAGCACTGATATCTAATCTACCATACCTACAACGCAGCAAGACCAATTCTGCCGACTACGGCACTCGAGTAGACCACCTTACTCTAGCGTTCGAAAAAGCAAGGGCTTCTAGAAGTGTTTCAAATCGGCCGGGCCGGAGGCTTTAATTTGTTTGGAAGCTGATGATATTCACTCCCCACAAATCCCATCTCAACTTGCGCCACTCCGTGCTGAGAAGAAAAAAAAAATGGAAAAAAAAGAAAAAAGAAAAAAAAGAGAACCGGTGGAGGGAAAGGAGAAAGTCGTTGGGTTTTTTTTTTAAACGAGTTCCCCAGAGTGTAAAATAGTTTTTTGAAAAGGCCAAAGACGAAAAAGAGAATAGAAAAAAGTGTGACCCAGCAAACTAAATCGATATCAATCCCCCAGCTTCTCTCCTCACATTCCCACTTCGACCCTTTTGAAAAAACCTTAATTTCCATAACACTCCCGCAACAACGCAAGAACCCGATATCTTTTTCTTCTCATTTTCACCCTCCCTCCCCCAGCCCAGCCAGAAGATACCTGCCGAAAAGAAAGGGAAAGGCCAGAAGAAGATCAGAATTTTCGCACACCGATCGGATTAGGAAAATGGAAACAAGTTTTTTTTTAAAAAAAAGAAGGCTCGTTGGAAAAAGAGAAGTAAGATTGAGATTATTTTTTTGTGTCGATTTTTCTGCTATGCGACACAACGTCTAATACCCGAGTTTCGCCAATTCCTCCTTGTTTGTAGAAGTCTTGTCGGCCGCAATAGCCTGCTTCCTCACAAGGGCCTTCTTCCTGGCGTAGAAAGCTGTCGATTTGGCCTTCCTCTTCTCCTCGAGCCTGAACAGTCCACAAATCAGTTTCTCTCCCAAAAACCATTCAAACGTATTCTCTCAAGACGTGAGTGACGAACCTCTCAACAACGTCCTGGTACTTCCATCCGACCTCGTGGCTAAGCCTTCCGACAGTGCAGTACTTCCTCCCAGGCTTCAATCTCAAGACCCTTAGGGCCTGGGGGACGACCATGCGTTTCTTGGTGTCATATGGGGGAGGGATGCCCTCAAACACCTTGAGGCGCTCAAGAGCGGCCTGGCCACGGGCGGTCTTGTGAGAGACCATACCACGGACAGTCTTGTAGAAGATGCGCGATGGGGCACGGAAATGGAAGGGACCACGAGTCTTGTTGTAGCGGGTAGCTTTGCGAAGGTAGGCATGGTACTTGACTGTAATTCTCCGAGATGAGGCGTTAGCAGGAGTAGCAAGAACTCAAACAAAGACCATTGCCAGATGAGAGAGTGGCGCACGTTTGCTTCTGAAGAACTCGCCGGAGATATTCAGGTCTTCGCATCTAACAACGACAATCTTCTGACCGTTTAAAAGCTGCTTCGCAACCGTGGAGGCCAGGCGACCAAGGAGATGTCCCTTGCCATCGATGACGACCTACACCAAATAACACCAATTAGCTTCTTGCTCCTATTCAGATATTACACCAAGGCCCTATCCAACTCTAATATATTTTCTTCCCTGATAAGGCGAGCCTTAGCAAAGAGGTAAAACTCACCACAGGCTCGAATTGGGACATTCTTGCTGCTGTTGTAGATGGCGTTTAACGAGAGAATTAGAGAAGGGTCGGCGAAGACGTTGTTGGTGTTGTCGTCGTGTCGTTGGGTGTTAGTTTGTCGTTGGGGGGGAAGCTTTCCAGGCTTGAGCGTTTGACGATATTGAGTCGCGTTGTGCGTGTGGCGGTCCTCAATGGATGCGATATGGCAGTCCCCGCACTCAGGGTCAGACCTAATCTTTGATTAGTCAGCACATTGCAATCTCCAAATCGATAAACCAACACGAGAACTATTGGTCAGTGATCTTTCGTGGGAATTGCTGTATTGTTAGTGGGCTTGTTTCCCTGAACTATCACAAGTTGAAGAGTCCGACGGAAGCCAATTTGCGAGGTCATTCATCGCATGGGACATCACTCGCTGGTTTTTTTACTCTTTAGTCTCCCGGCGGACGCTTACGACGGGTTTCAACTCGTAGCAGTTCGAATTACGAGGAGTTCATTACATCCTCGGTCTCGGCATAGTAGCAACCTAAGCCTTGACTTTGGAGGCTCACGATGTTCGCTCTACAGCAGTACACTCTACCTGGACACTGTTCTGTTAGCCACCATGCCCCACGCGGGTTTCGGAACGACGTCACGATTTGGGATATCTGTGATCGATGGCTAAGAACAAAACCAGAAGATGTCTGCATCGATCAACGTGCGCTACAGGACGTTAACGTCAGAGAATCGGCAGCCTTCGACAATGAGCTCGCACTCGAGCACAGTAGACTACTCTTTGCGTTCCGTCGGGAATACGGCATTGCTGTACTGTACGTATTGTCCCTTGGAGGTGGCTGCTTGGTAATTCAAGGTCGTGATTAGGATAGCAATAGCGGATATTGGGTTGCCGGAGGGCATTAATTCCGGTAAATATCGGCACTTGGTTTACTCGCTTTCTTGGCGGGAACACTTCAGCATGCCCTCCCCTCTTCGAACTGAGTACCATGCTCGGCACAGTACAGTCGCTTCATTGGCCATTCATCTAACCATGGAAGGTCGCAGCTATTGTGCGAGTAATTCACAGCTCAGACTACGCCAAAGGCATAGCACTTCTAAGAAATATATTCCCGAGGCATACTGCATCATCTGGTGTCTGCGACCATAGCGATACAATACGTACCGTACCGCCCGTCTTCCAGTAGCCCATTCACAGAGACAGCCGACTGGCAACACAAAGCACAATGTGAAATCAAACCCACTACTACAGTATCATCCATCTCCGATAAACACCGCAAACCCTCTCACAACGCTACCATATCCCCATTCCAATCTCCAATCTCCAATTCCAAAATGCAACTTCCCATCCTAACCTTCCCCCCTCCCTCCCGAAAGCCACTGACCACCACCAGTATCTGTCATCCAATCCATCCCCTCATACTTACCGTGATGGTGCCTTCTCTTCACCTCATTCACTCGCTCACCCCGAGCCTCCTCAGACCTGCCTATGACACTATGCACTTGGTACGCGCAACCAACCAACCTCAAGTACCCATCCATGA
The DNA here is from genome assembly GCA_003521225.1 of Tuber microsphaerosporum. Lineage (NCBI taxonomy): Eukaryota > Fungi > Ascomycota > Pezizomycetes > Pezizales > Tuberaceae > Tuber > Tuber microsphaerosporum. The sequence goes on along the minus strand of QOVD01004758.1, from coordinate 3,992 downwards.
AATAGCCCTCGTGTAACTTTACAATCAGAGGACAACGTGACAATGATAGATACATAAACGTATCATATTCACCCCGCACCCAGCCATCATGCTTGGGTAAGGTAAGATAAAAGAAAACCGAGCACGGGATAGCACCTGTAACCAAACAAAATGAAAAAAAAACCGAGTGCGGGAAATTCCCAACCTCCCTAGTTAGTAAGTTGAAGTTCCTGATCCGATCTGCGTGGTGAGTATCGATAACTGTGGAAGGTAAGGGGTGAGGGGTTGGAATGACAGACGATACCGGTAGGAAATAATTATTGGTTCCCAGAGCGTATATAATTCGCAGCCAAGTTAAGCTTATGATACAAAACTGTGGCACGGTGCACAACCAAAACTTTAGCAGCAGTAATGGTTCAGCACACCTGAGGGACATGATCCTATGAGGGTCTCCATTTCCCCTTGCCTCAGTCAACATTACCAACTCCCCTGTTTCGTGCAGCACAGTACCACTTTTTCATATACCCGGCCCTTGTATAATACCAAGAGAGTAAAAAGGAGTTACTATAATTAAATTTAAGTTAATCTTTCGACAGCAGTGCCCGAGTATAAGACACCTTAGGATACCGGTACGTACTGGTTTGGCAATCTGCTGAAGCAGCACTACGAGTTATGTTTAAACCTCTCTTGCACTCCCTCACGCAAGTATCCCCAGAGAGAATACCGGTACCGCGCAGCCGGGTTATGCTCTAGACCCTACCTCAATCCTGCCAGACCAAATCCTCCAAAACCCAACTAACCCAACCAATGATCCTCCGGAGTTTGGTTCACTTTATCCCCACCACCTGCTCCTGCCTGCCCCAAGCACACTCCGATGACTCCGTCGATTCCCTGGGCTTCCCGGATACCTCCACAATGCTGCAAGTAAGTATGACGGTATTATGGTAGGTACGGTACTCGGGTATACTCTAACACTATTCCCGCATTCAATTTTGCACCTACAGCAGTACGCAAACGTTCCTTCACCCGCTCCGTAACCTTCTCCCCCCCCGCCTCCGCAATATTCTATCGTACTTATCGAACCAAAAAAAAGAAAAAAAGAGAGAGAAAGGACCCGCTGTTCGCACTGAAATAATAGTAACAGTGGTGGAGGTAAAGCATGAATACGCATCCGTCCGGTGTGAATATACACCGTTTACAACCTACCGGTGCACCGCGCTCAATAGAGAAGAGTGGAAAGTAAAGCTGTGTAAGGTGATCTGATCTGATGTGATGTGGTTGGTACTGTATGGGTAAAGTACAGTCACTTCAAACGGTTTCGGCGTTTAAGCTTTCCACCTACCGTAAGCATAGCACCGTACCATATCGGTGGTCCAGGCCAGGCAAACTTAATTTGTCCCCCGCAAACGGGGTTTTATTTTCCTTTTTTTTTCTTTCTCACTTACTTGTTTGGCATCCGTTCGTTCACTGACATTCCGGATCACGCCTGTGGTGTAAGGGAAGGAAGAAAGGAAGGGTTTCTATTGGAAGTGCAATTTTATGAGAATGGGAGAGGATACTATTCGGTAGATTAGCAATTAAGTTAAAAACCCCCCCATCTCCCCGGGGACCACCCAGGTGGTTCAATCTAAAGCCTTGTTTATTTTATTTTATTCTCGCCCTCAAGAATCGATCGAATAAACAGGCAGGCAGGCGGGTAGGCGTTTTGCTCTGCTGCATTGCACTAGGTTTGCATACTCGAGTACATACCAGCGTGGCCTCCGGAAGAATTCCAGGAGGTAAGCAGGCAAGCAAGGCATTATTATAATAACAAGTCTTCCACTTCCTCGCCTCCTTCCTTCCTCTGACTTTATTATTATTACCATCATTATTGCTATATCTCGCACCACTTGAGAGGGAGGGGTAGAAAGAGAGAGAGAGAGATGTTGATAATCCAACTTCTCCTTTTCGCCCTCTCCTCCGACAAAAAACTCGAGGCGAAGGCATTCCGCAAGACCCAAGCTCGTATGCGCCGACAGCAAGAAATTCGAGAACAAGAGTTCGCATATTACCGGGTTGGTGGGTTCCGATAGCCCTCCCCTCCTCTCTTCTCTCCCACAACAACAGCCACCCAAAATGCAACAAACCAACGCCCCACTCCCCCTCCGCCTATACACCCACAACATCCGCTATGCAACCACCGACCCCTTCCCGCACGAATCCCCCTGGCCCACTCGCCTGCCACGCATAGTCTCGAGTATAACCTACACCCAACACCAGCACCCCAACACCCTCCTCTGCCTACAGGAAGTCCTGCACACGCAACTCCTCTCCATCCTCTCGCTACTGCCTCGCAGCTACAGCTACATAGGGCATGCGCGTGATGATGGGCACGAAGCGGGAGAGTACTCGCCTGTGGTCTACGACACGGCGGTCTGGCGCCTGGACCAATGGCGGAGTAAATGGCTTTCGCAGACGCCTGAGCGGCCGTCGAAGGGATGGGATGCGGCCTCTATTCGCATCTTGACCGTGGGGTACTTCACGCATCGGGAGAGCGGACGACAGGTCGTGGTTTTGAATACGCACCTGGATGATCAGGGGATCATTGCGCGACGGGAGAGCGCTAAGATGATTGTCGAAGAGGTCAGAGAGATATTGGGGGAAGGAGAAGGGAGAGGGGTAGTGCTAGCCGGAGATATGAACTCCCCTGAAGGAGACGACGCATATAAGATTTTCACTGCGCCGGGAAGTCTACTCCGGGATGCGCGCGCCGATGTACCGCCAGAGAAGCGATACGGGCATCAGAACACGTTTTCCGGGTTTGGGAACAAGGACGAGGTTCCACAAAGAATTGACTTTGTGTTCGCCGCCGAGGTGGAGGAGGGTGGGAGGAAGGCAAGCTGGGCAATAACCAACTACTCGGTACTAGAAAATAAATTCGACGACGAAGTCTACTCCTCCGATCATAGACCCGTCGTGGTTGACCTTTTCCTTTCTTAGACTTTTTTTCTCTTCGTTGTATCCTTTCTATTATTATTATTATTATTATTAAATTTTGTGATGCTTTTCTTTTTTTCCTTTTCTTTTTTTCCTTTTCTTTTTCCTTCTCTTGTTTAGGACGTTTACCAGGTTCATAATGTTGATCGCACGATAGGCACGACGATATGGATGACAAGAATGAATGAATGAATGGTGATAACGTACAGTACTGTACATAACTCCCCAAGCTTCACAATATTATAAATTAATTAAATTCACGATACAAATTACTTTAATAACCGTGCAAAAATTATGTATTATGACACCCGAGCAATTCTATGAAAATTTTAATACATACAAACGTTAGATTTTCACTCTTAAATTTATCATATTATCAGAAGCTTCCATCCAACTTCCGGAATCGTTCGTTGCGATTATTTGTTTATTTATATAAATAAATACACCAAAAAAATTCAATGACAGCAAGATATAATATAATAATATAATAGATAGATAGATGGATAGAGGGGAAAAAGAAAGAAGGAAGAAAAAGAAGTCGAATAAAGCACGTTTTTTCTATGGATAATAATATCATACAAAACCGAAATCCGAGGATTTTGAGTTTTGTTGCCTAGTAAACTGTGCACAGATTACAACGACCACAACAACAATCATCAATTTTAGAATAGAAAAAAAATAAAAATAAGAATTAAAATATAGGCGCCAATATTGATCTCATAATAATTATTCTGATTTTTTTTTGGGTGACCTTTTTTTTTTGAATTGATTCTTCTTGGTAGACCAGACACACTTCTTGGGAGCTTGAAAATGTCCCATAACGTACCCGACCTAGAAGCGGGACACTACCGGGAAGTGGGCCACCCATTTACACCAAAAATACAATATTTGACTAGGCCATATCTCAGTGACTATGTCTTTAAAAAATAAGATTGAAAAATTAATAAAGAGCATAATATCAGATAACAAAAACCTTAAAAACAATAACTCTGTAACTAAATAATTGGAACCTACCAAGAGCAGGTTATCACTCCCAC
>QOVD01004755.1:0-11981 GCA_003521225.1 Tuber microsphaerosporum | reverse complement strand
AGGATCAGGTGACATGGGGGGGGGGAAGTAAGGAACAGAAGGTGATAGAAATCAAAAACGCGTAAACTGGGGGACGAGGGTGATAGACCTGAATGGCTCTGGACTAGGGCAGGCAGAGGTCCGGGACCAGGAGGGGTATGTGAGGGAGGTACAAGATAAAATAGAGAAGTGAAAGCAAGGATGTGAGAGAGCCAAGACGAGGGAAGGGTGGACCAGAGATCGCCGGGACGAGGGAAGGGTGGACCAGAGATTGCTGGGACGAGGGAAGTGTGGACCAGGACCGCGGACCGAGAGTACGAGTTAAACGGCTGAACCTGAGTGCTGGGTGGTGGACCAAGAGGTTCAAGGGAACCAGGGGTAGCCCGGTGACTTCAGGACCTGCAAAACCATTTTGCTGATGCTCTTGGAACCAGTATCCTCAGATGTGTCAATTTTGTAATCAGAATTGGATTTCAATAGATGGATTACTGAATTCTTGATACGTCTTGCAAATATTAAACATAAATGTCTTGGAATTTCTGATAATAACGGTATAGGAAACAATGATAAGCCTTTTTGGGCAGACTATATCTAATGTACTTAAATTCTTGCACCCTATTCATGCTTGGTTATTACTACAATTAACGTAACTTTTGTATATCTTATTTTTTTTCTTATTGGATATTTGCATCTGCAAAGGTTTTATGAATATTATATATAAATATTCAAGAGCCAATTGGTACTTTTAACAATAGTTAAGATTTCAGGTGTTGCCACATCGAGATAACGCAATATGAGATCCCTTTAGGTCCAGAGGATGGAAGCTGTTAGTAAGACAAGCCATTCTTCAGACTTGGAAAAGACAGACTTCGACAGACAAAGTTTTCAATATACTTGGTTGAATAGTTACTTGTTTTTTCTTCCCTTCGTAAATCTTTAGTATTCAGTTAAGTTCACCAACGCCTTTGTATTTAGATCACCTTTAGTAGTTGCAGTATAGTAAGAAGTTTGTTACAACAACTTAGTCTAAGGCTCCAGTACTTAGTCTCATCAGGTAGTGCACTTTAGTATAGAGCTTGTATTGTTATTCTATTGAAATATGGCACTACCTGTGTAGCTGTTCCAAATATGAATATAGTAAATATCAATAATTCCTATCTCCAATCACCCTATTTCCACCCCCGACTCAATTAGCAACTTGATTTAAGCACTTTAACATATGCCTTTACTTCTCTATATATATTCTCTCTCCTTCTTTCCACTAGAAAACCATTATACTATTAAAAAAACAAAGCAATTATCATAAAGATACCTGTTCATTAGACTTCATAGTTTCCTTACATCTCGCTTTTATCTCACCTATTAACAGCTAATATTTAAACTTACTTTAAACAATATAAGTATAGGATAGCATGCTGTGTAGTATCAAAGAATATCCTTCTAAAAAGTGTATCTATCAGAGTGTACATATATTGTTAATCTCACTCTTTGAAAAATGTCTCAAGCACTAACTATATGGTAAGAATTAAGTGCACTGGCAAATTCAATATAATGTATGAGGGAAAAATAGGTTTTGTGCATATGCCTCATATTACTTCATGTTGTTGAGTTTTACCCTTTGTTGAATTGCATGTGACCCTATATAATCCTGATTCTTTCCCTTCTCCCACTTAAAGTTCAGATATTAATTTTAAATTCTGCAAAATATGAGTTATTTTTATCATTAACTCAGAGACTTTATACCTACCAAAGTTTAGCTTAAGTGGCTTCAATTTTAGCACTTCTGTATATAAACGGTCTGTGAGTTCATGATAGAAATAGCTCATACTTTGTAGAAATTTCCATTAATTCCCTCTTTTTAAGTTTAGCTAATGGGATTTTTATTTTTGGATAAGAGTTACATATGATTACCCAGAATATAAAACTCAAGCACATGAGATATAGGGGGCATCCTGTTGTTTTTGCTGATATAAACATATCAAACAGCTTTGAGTCTTTCAATAAAGACTTTAATATTTAAGTACTAGTAGTATTCTATATATCTACAAAATATATGAAATATCATTCTTGCAAAGAAGTTCAGCCTCATATCTTGAATCATTGTTCTTAATGGTACAAAATTTTTTATGTTTGATACTATTTAGTATTCTTAGTAAGAATGTAATTTATCCTATTATCAGTTATATAAACTCTGCAAGTATACTCATTAAATATAAGTATAACCACAAATGACACAACTTTGAAAGAGTCAGAAAAATAAGCAAGTTAAATAAAACATGTTATAAAGTATTAAGAAGGTTTTGTTAAAATATTTGTTTATGCTTATTTTTATGCTAATGTAAGAGAGAAACATGTATTAACGATACTAAACTTAACTTGTAATCAATAAGAGAATAAAAGAATAGTTGAAAGACTTTGTTGCCATTCTTTATACTTCTATTACAACTACTAGTTAGTTTAATTATTAAATATAGTTAGTTCTAGGTAAGAAAGAGAGCCAATTTTAATACAAGTTCTTTCCACTTTCTTTTGTATAGCTACTACTATTTTAATATTTCCTTATTTCTTACTCACTATTTTGCTATTAGGATTTTATAGTGCTCTCTTCTTTTAATTTCTTATTATGCAAGAGAAATCAATTTTAAAAACTCCTTCTTTGAACCTTATTTCATAGGCTAAGTGCTAGCAGAATACTATCTTATACTTAAATTCTACTCAATGAGATAACAAGAAAGTAGTACCATCATAGATATTAGAATTCAATTAAGAATTAGTTATATTCTTGAACTTTCTTTTCTTTATATATAAAGAGCAAATAGTATAATTCAAAGGAATTAGAAATACAATACAGTATCTAGATGGGAAGTAGTAAAGAAATATTGAGTAATGAAAAGTAAAAGAAAGTAGAAGGCAAAAAGAAGCCCTGAAAAGAGCAATCACAAGAACTAATATAAGACGATAACAGTAGAGAGAGAAGCTCAAATTAATACTCTTTGAAGAAGAGTAATACTAAAATCAAATACATAAACAATGAAGCTTTTCAATCTATATATATCAGGATACCAGTTCTCTTACAAGTATGCTAATAAAACAAGTATTAACTAATAATTCAAAAGAGACACAAATGTGATGTTGACCTTTCTGTCACCACCATTTCTAAAGTCAAACTGATTTTATAAACAATGTCCTCTCAATTTTATTCCTTGATTCCTTCTTGCCAATATTTACTTTCTAGTAAAAAAAGGACAGTTCTTGATGTTATCATAGTTTACTGCCAAATTATTAAAATTTACAGTAACTCAAACATATTGTAGTTTAGCCTCTTATTTTGTGACCGTATCTGGACAAATAGTGATAGTTAATTTAATTACAGCAATATCTCACATTGTCACCAATAACTTTCCCAGAAAGTATATATAATCGAAAGAAAATAACACTTAGCATAAAACTTGAATACAATATCATTTTATGAGAAACCACAAATTGGAAGATATAATGTTCTATATTATAGTTATTCAAAACTGTACTAAACAGAAACTAAAAAGTGAACTTCTTGTGTTTTTTCCAATTTATCTTGCAAACTCCCAAAATATATAAATGAATAAAAATTATCTATGTCAAGTTATTGAACTAGTTCTCTAATATGAGTACTAGAAGTAGCTATAGGGCTAAGAGTAATGGAATATACTTATTAAAAGGATATTATCTCTAGTAACCAATTGTCCAGAATCTTATCCACCAGGTAGTTAGTGTTCTGCGTCCTCTAGGATGCAGTATCATGAAATTGATGAATAAATATTTACTCCACTTAGTACCAAAAATAGAGCATACTGAAGCTCTTAGAAGAGATAGGTATAGCAGGAAAAAGAGAATACAAAGTTAGGTATAATAGAATCATGTTAAAAGATACTTAGCAGCTTTGAGTAAAAGTGTTACTATCACTTGGTAAGCATATTATTTTAGTTTAAGATTTATTGTAAACATATTATGCTGACAATAAGGAGAAAAACACAAATACAACTGAAGAAAGGTGTAGTAAAATATACAGAGGTAGGTGGCAGGTGAAATTAAGTATCAAGATGAAATAAAATACCCTATACTAAAAGAGAAAATAGTTGAGTATTATTAACTTCAACTCTGGTAAAGTAAAGTCAGGATAGTATAACCAAAGATAAGCCAAAATATGATAAAGCCCACAAGCAAGTTGCTTCATTAAAAGAGGAGCAGCGCAGGTGAAACCGGTGGACAGAATACTGGCCATTTCCCAGCTTGCAGACAAAAATCCTCCACTCCAATCAGCAGATATAAAACCTTACCTTATCTCATAGTCTCACAGCATATAAGAACTTCCCCCCTGAAACTACCAAATAAGGCTATTCTTTAGCCACACTACCTCTCTAACCAGCCCACCATCCCTACCCATCAATCTTAAATCCTCCACAAAGAAAGAAAAATACATACCTGACAATACTCCCACTATTCTTCTCACCGTTTCGTTATGTGTTGCGCTCCGTTCCATCTACTGTCTGAGGAAAAAGGAAAAGGAAGGAAACGCCGGTATTTATATACTTCCACAGGATCCCTCTTAGCGTGACTTCCCGATATAAACAACTAGGGTTGTTAGGGCTCACAGTGACCAAACAGCTCAGTGAGCAATTTATAGGGCAATTGTGAACCCTACGCCAAACCATCTTCTCATATCATATCTTCCCGGGACTAGTCTTTCTTCTGATGGAGAGCAGTATGATATCCGCACTAGCAACAAGATGAGTATCGTACATATCGTAAAAACTGGAATAATTGGACATCACGCTAATACGTGTATGATAGAATTCCCTCCTCTGCATTATGGGGAAAAATACACTGCGAAAAAACCACTGTCACCCAGCCATCGACTAAGACAAATAAAAAGACCTTATTTTACTAGGAGAGGTAACTCTAACGTCCTAGCGTGAGGTCCAAATTATTACAGTTTTTACGGTACTTAGCCATTTTTATCTCTATCCGAGGGATTAGAATGGGATGGGATATCTGCACTTATAATACGCCTCTTCCGATCACCCGTTAAAGATGTTACCACATAGCTACCGGCATGGCGATAGCGAGTGACAACCCGTGATGACACTAACCAAACACAAGAATGACAATTTAATGAAAAATATATATAATTAAAAAATCCCAAATCACATATTTTCCCTACATCTATATATACACTAATTGCTCCCCCTACCCACCCCGGAACACTCGTGCCTAGCTAATATACCCAACCCACTCACTAATATTCACCAACATATAAACCCGCTACGTTAGGATAAAAAAAGCCAGTACTCCCACTTTTGCCAGATAAAATAGTTTGAAACAAGATTAAGAAAAAAAAAAAGAAAGAAAAAAGGAGGTGTGGTCAAGTTTGTGTTAGAAAGGTAATGTAGGAAAGAAAAGAAGAAAAAAGTAACGCGGACAGGAACAAAAAGTCACTGGAGGGAAGGCGGGGGGAAAGGGAGGAAGAAAAGAATAGTCAAAGGAGAATAAAAGAAACATACTCGTACAATCCCTATCATTCCCAGTCCAACGGTAACGCGAAAACACAAACAGACAAGCGAGGAACCAATCAATTAGCGCCATGCACTATCGCCTTTCCATCCCCTACCCCCCTCGGATACCAAACTCCCGCTCCTTCCCCCTTCAACCACGTCCGAGTTCCTTAACGAATCCTCCATCCTGTACCGATGCACAGTGCCCACCGATGGCGGGCGGCTTAGCGCGTTATCATCAGCTGTAATCTCCGGTGGCGGCGGGAGTAGGCTGCTGCTCGTGCTAATACTTCTCGTGTGGATACTTTCCTGACCTTCCTGTGAGGAAGAGGCAGCAGTGAATGGGAGGCGGCCGGAAGGGCTACTGTTGTGATTTGTGGGGGTCAAGTTCCTTGTATCGTATTGGGGATGGCGAGGGTGTAGTGATGGACGTAGTGGTGGAGGGTCGTAAGGATGGTGCGAAAGGCGAGTCTGGATTGGGCTGTCGGGGGGACTAGTCGATTGCAATAGCTGCTGCTGCTGTGGTGACTGCCGCGGCGGGGAATGGTTATTAGCCGGAGGATTGGAGTTCAAAGGCGTTAAATAAGTCACTGATCTTCTCTTAGAAGACTTTCTTGGGACCTGAGGTTTGATACTGTCTTGGTGCCGGAGTTCGATGTTATTAGACCCGTCGTAGGCCGCCGCCGGTTGCTTCTCCAACATCCTTGAGCTAGGTCCTGCAGCTTCATCACCGCCTTCGCCGTCTGAATCCGAGTCTGTGTTTTGACTAATGAGTGATAGGCTTTTCCGACGGCTGTTGGAATTCCCAGTCAAGTGGCCCATTGGCAATGGAGTTTTTCTTCGCCTCTGTCGCTTAGAGCGCTTACCAGCTTCCTCTTCGTCGCCGGTATCATCTTCACTGCCGCTATCGTCGGGTACTGGTGGGGTTTGGCTTGTGACGGCCATGCCTATACCCTTGGCTTCCCGTTCGGCATCCAGCACTTCTTCTGGTGCGCGACTACTACGGACGACGGTGAAGCCTCGTTCTTTCTTTCCCCGAAATCCCCAGCCTAGACGCCCCCAAAGCCAGCCCATTGCTACTGCAACGGGCCCGGTAGGATCCGCTGGTCCGGTGCCTAATCGTCGACCGGGCTGATGGTTAAGGGCCGGTCCACGCACCCCATAGTAACCGTCGCTCTCTCGCACTGCATAATCTATTGGCGCGGTGTTCCTGACGCTCCCGGCCGTAAGCGAACTATCTGTGTGTCTGTGCGCCAATGGTCCTGGCGCCCCCCCGGAACCTCCCACCGCGCCGCCTTGCGGTGTTCCAGCCCCAGAGGCAGGGCCCGGCCCTTGGTTCCACAGATCTTCGGGTCCGTTTGGGATGCTCCCTTGGGAGCTCCTTTGCACTCCGCCCTGCGCATCTGTCGCCCCCCACATCCCACTACCCCAACTCCCTCTACTCTTTGCCCCAGGCGAACAACTATCGCTACCACTACCCCCACCCGAGTTCCTTGGGACATATGTCCCTCCCCTCGCCCTCGGTGGGCGATAATACGGACCGGCTACAGCGGTGACACCAGTATCCAACACCAGCGGAGGCCCCGCAGCAGCACCCATATAGGAAAAGTTATTAGGATTTCCGGGTGTTGTAGGCGTAAATCCGGTACTTCCGCTTCCAGCGTGGTGATGATGATTATTCTGATTACTAACGTCCATCATTCCAGGCGCCCCCGTAGGCACCCCCGGGCCTCCGAGCAATACAGCTGAACTTCCCGAACGCGAATGGGTACTTACTCCGGCCGGCCTAGTATGAGTGGTAGATGGCAGTTTATGCTCGTTGTGTGTTGATACATTGATGATGCTGGGGATGCTGCGATGTTTATGTTTACGACGAGAAAGCTGACGCATTCCGAAGACCTTGATGCACACAATACTCTTAGTATACCTCTCCAACAAAAACGCAATCATAAAAACATAAAGTTGTCTGTGACGATGGCTATAAACATGGAGATTAGGAACAGTGTCCAATCTCCTGAGTCACTCGCATCCTCTGTACAGTAAGTAATATCAGATGAAACCACTGTCCACTGTTGGATACCGTCATACCTCCAAATCCAATCGCGGCGACTGTGGATACAGTTCGATTGGATCGGGTATCACAACAGCGGGAATCACCTTGTCACAACCAGACACGTTGGGAAAACGGGTACAAAATTTAATAATACTCACTTTAGCAAGTCCTCCTCTGGCTGCCTCTCCCTCATCAGCACCACCACACCCCCGAATAAATAACTCTAGCAATGTTTGTACGGCCATGAAAAAGAAGCCAAATATGAGCACCATGGCATGTATCACAAGAATAACATATCCTATCCAACTTTTTGCCGCGTCTTGGGCGTCCATACTGGGCACAAACGCCATCATAAGCAAGATGGTCAGTAGTCTAATGACGGCAAAGATAGTTTGCCAAGCATTCATGGATGTTGCTGGCGCATAGGGTTTGATTCCGCACACTGTAAGAATTAGTACAATCTCACAAATAGCCAGGATGGTAATCTGAGCAATCCCGCTTGGCTGAAGTGCTCCGAAAGCAAGCGCACGGCTAATGTTGACGAATAATTGAATAATGAAAAACTTGAGATTCTTTTCCCGGTAAGTGTTGTAGAATGTCCCGAACGTGAGCAGGGTAGGAAGATTATCAAATAACGTAGACCGGGGCCTATGGTTCCAGATGCGAATGGTGAACAGGACAGCGACTGTGATAACGACAAATACCAGGGTAGCAGCAAGAGCAACAATAGTATTGCTACTGCGACCAGGAGTAGTAAGCACGAAAGAGGAAGCAGCCAAAATCGGGGCGAGGAAGTAGGTATATGTGATCCGGTTCAGCAATCCTACATAGCGAGGTCATGATTAGCATCCCACATCCCACCGCTTCCACATTACTTCGCGTACCAAAAGTGAACGGCAAGTTTTTGTTCGTTAAATCACCCTCCTCATGCCCCATAGCCTTTCTTACAATCCACTTGCCAGCAAACCATAGCTGGGGCATAACAACCGTTCCTATCGCCACAACACCGAAGAATGCCATAACGCACACCCATATATCATCGACCGTCTGCAATCCAACAGCCTGAGCTACTCTCTCAAATCCATATGCGGTAGCATCTAGAGCGTACAGGCCGTCACCAGCCCACCTCTGTTGACTAATCGGGTCGTGGGAAAAGAAACTAGTATTGAAGAGCAAAGCACTCCAAGCAACTCTAGAAACAACAGGCTGGTAAAAGCCAGGATAGCTAAGCGATAAACTGCCGGTAAGGACGAAAAACTGTAACCACTGGAGACAATCGGCAAATCCGGGGGTAACCAATCGTATCATATCCTCATCCATTCCATAGTTGCTGCTCCACCGGAAGATATCGGTAGTCCCAACCCAGGGATTTAACATAGCCGCAAGAACAGTCCCAAGAGCAACCAAAGCTAATATTCCTGCAGGAACCCATGTCAGGGCTGCATCATTAGATTTTCCCAACACCGGAGTGGTCTCAATGTGGATGCAACCAATTCGAGTCTTATCTTTGTCCCCCAAGAAGATGGTAAATGTTGTGTCGATGCTAGCGAAGCTGTACCCAGAAGTGAGATTTTGCTCCCAACTAAATGAGGGAAGCTCCCTCATCAAAACCGTCAAATTATGCGCGTCACTGCTGGACGTAATGTTGGTGGTTGTATTCATGGGACACGACGCGCTTGCTGTGAAATTCAGGTTACCAGGACCATCACAAAAGTAGGTGGAGCCAACCAGGGTGTTAAACGATGCTATCTGAACCTTGTGCTGAAGAGTCGTAGCCATGCTCCAAGATGGATGATCCCGATCCACAATCCCACCACGCACATACTGAATATCACTGTCAAACGTAGGATTTCGAAAGTTGGCTAGGCCCCAATTTAAAGTCCCTGGCTTGTCGGTGAGGACGCTTCTATTCCTAACCTCCTGGCGTGCTTCTAGCCAAGGCCACCCCTCACCACTCTCACTTTCCTGATCCCCCACCTTAGGTCGGAAATTCTCATCACTCCCACGCAAATCCCTCCGCCGCCTCTTCTCAAATTCGAGAGGAGTATTCCCTGTAACGTTGCCCCAAACGGTGATCTGCAACAAGTCCGAGCGTTTGGTACCAAACGCAGCTGCAACCACCAATGGATGGAATTGTAAACGGTCCGATGAATGTACTATGTCATCATCCAAGCAATTATCAAAAGTACTGATCAACACCGAACGTGCCGAGCCTGCGAACAGGGCAATGGTAAAGAGCAGTAACATGAAAGGGTAGGAGGTGGAGGGTGAACGAGAAAAGGAGTAGTATAAGGGTGATCGATGAAGTGAAGAAGTATACTTTGGTCGTGGTCTACGCAGAACAAGAGTGGATGGAGAGGAAAGTGAAATTTGTATCGATTTCGTAGAGGAGGCACCAGACAGCGGTGACGATAGCGATGGCGACGACGGTGATTCCGTCGACATCGTGACAACGTTTCCCTGTGCTGTGCCTGAAGTGTAAAAAACGATAACGAGGACAAAGGCAGATTGGTCAGTCTATTCCCAAAAACCCCTCCCTTCGGTCTAGTGACGTGACATAGAAAGGAACGGGTTCAATGGAACTCTTTGCAAGTTGGCTCACCTTTCCACCCCTCCCCCCACTAAAAATAGTCCTCTCACCTCCTTCCCTTCTTCACTTCAGCCCTGACGATCGGGGTCACCCCCCAGAGGAACAAGCGAGAAATGATAGATCAAGACAATCAACGGAAGCAGTGGCGACGGACTGCAGACCTAACCCTTTCGGTGGTAAGTTAATGTCAAGCGGAAGGGGAGAGAAAAAAATAAAATTGATATAATGTCGGACACGGTGGTGAATGTCGATGGGGGGTTATCCCTTCTTCACCAGTGCCTCGCAGGCGGTGACCGGAGGCTGTGCTGGTGTCGCTTGGCTAGTTGTCTCAAAATTCTCGATTGATGAGTTTAACGAATTAATGCTTCCGATCCCTGGTACGCTTTTTGTTCATGGATGGGAATCAAGTCGCCCGTCGCTCTTCCAATCAGTTGGAGCGCACCCGCTCGGTCCCTCCTCGATCAACACACGAAAACAAACACCCTTCACGGAAGAGAAAAAGAAGAAAATAAAACGAGAGAAACCGTGGTAGGGTAAGGGAGTCCGCGTCGCGATTGGTCGATGGCCAGCTTCTGAGGTCGTCGCGTGTCGCGAGGTGCTGCGCGGGTACGATTCGAGGTGAGAAGCAAAGCAGGCAGGAGGAGAGAGAGAAAAGAGGACAAATGCAGGGTATCAACCGAGGAAGCCGGAGATGATGCCAATCGATGCTAGGGAATACCGTGAATGCCGGAGGTCTCCTCCTTCCTTGTCCCCTCAAGGGAGTAAGTTACGGTATCCCTTCGTTCGTGCCCGAATTTCAGAACCTTTTAGCGCTGGCTCGGCGATCGATCAACAATATGCTAGACAAATGTAGGAGAGGCTTGCCACCAACACTAAGCCTGAGATATTTCTATACTAACTAGAAATAGCACTGGGCAGCTAGTGAATGTGGCCGTGTAAGTACAGCAATATTCAAAGGCTAATTTGAATATGATGTACGGTACCATCAAATTACAGCTAATATTGAAGCTAGAGACTTCTTTCTCTTGCAGGATACTGAGGAGAACCCACTGCCTGCCTGCTTCTCAGCCCAGAAATTCCTCCGATCCTTTCTCCATGATAAACTTCTGTCTCCGCCAAAGTCTCAACTCCATTCAGAGAGTAGAAGTACTAAATATCCAACTCATGATATATGCGCATACAATAAGAAATACAGAGCGGGACTTTGCAAAAAGAACACTGGAAAGAAGTATGGCGAACTTTTCCCAGAATAGGTGCATTCTGGGTAGAGAGTTGTTGAAATGGCGTGGTCGAAGACAGCGGGGTAAATGTAGTGGTATTTTGGGGCTGGCTAATATTTAGTAGTTGAAGAATTTTGCTAACAGTGCTGGGGGGATCTACTTCTGATCTGGAGCCAGGAGAACGGTGGATTGGTATTATAGAGGAAGGGTGGAGGTCAGAATGCTTGACTAGATATCGGCAGAAAAGACACAGTTGCTTTCGTCCACGTTCAATTTGATGATTGCCTGGTGCTTTTCTTCGAGGACTAAGGTCATAGTATTTGCCCACATACCCATGACTGCGGCTTTGACTATTATTTCCCTTTGGAAAGACACTGGAGAGGTGAGAGCTATTGACTGTAGAACTCTCTGATGTATTGGTGGGGAATCTGTCATGTGGGTGAAGGGAGCGGAAGCCTTCCAGCACTAAATTCCAAGCTAAACGGGTACGAAAAAATCCATGATGGCTCCAATACCGATCGTGTGGTGGGGAAGCTGCAAGTGAGGCCCATGATCCCGGCTCTTGAGCTAATAAATAGCAATTAATAACAGCAGTATCTAGTAGCCAA
>QOVD01004746.1:0-12445 GCA_003521225.1 Tuber microsphaerosporum | reverse complement strand
CCCACCCGTTCCTCCACCCCGCCCCTTCCATTTCCCCCTGAGCCCACCTTTATGTTTCTCTTATGTTTCTAAATTGTTGGTTGATCGTTTTTCTGCGCTGAACTAGTTGTTTTGTATATTTTCCTTTATTTGTAGATGTAGGATAGTACCCTCCCGGGATTGGTTTTATTGTTTGTAGCTATTTATGGCTTCGTGGTAGACGGTTTCACCTCACGACCCTAGTAACAAGAGTTGGAAAGAGTTATTTTTTAGGGTTTCCTTTGTTTGTTTTCAATGTTTATAGGTTTTGTTTTCTCAATAGCCTATGTTGCATGAGGCTTTTTGTACCTTACAATAATGAATGCATGATATAAAAAAAAAAAAAAAAAAAAAAAGGCTGAGTAGTTAGAATGAATCATCTCCTCTACACCTTCAACAATTGAAAAATCTCAATACTATCATAATCATGGTCAACTCTATTCTTCTCTCTCTCATCCTAATTGCTTTATTCTTGAGCAATATTTATCTAGAGGGTGTATAGTCACTGTTTTCTCATTTCCCACTTTCCATTTGCTCTTCTCGCTTTGTGGTCACATATTGTCAATATTGTCAAATCCTTTGATCCTGCTTTAGTCAGTCAGTCTTGCACTTCCTGATTGAGTCTACTCTTCTGCTCTCCTTTTCTGAGTCACATCCAGTTCTGTAACAGATATCTTCCACTACCGGGCTATTACTATGCTATCATACCAGATAGTTTCTCTTGCACCTCTCAGTCTTCAGTCCTTGGGGCTACCTACATGCAACACTTCAGCCTAGCCCTACACCTAGTTCCTGATGCTTCGGATCAGCTACCTTTGGTATTCCTAATGTGTGTGGAGATTGCAATGAAATTGTTTAGTGGTATTGGGTACATCTTTACTACTTCTTCCTCTCGAGGCATACAGCTACCCCCAGTTCCACTTTCAAGTAGGCAGTCAGCTTCTTCTCCTCTACTACAAGGCTCCACCGCACTGCCTTGGATTCCATATCTATGACACTGATTGTGACTTTGGCCATCTTGCTGGCCTATATCCCCAAGATACGATTATTCCTTGAATGTGCTGAGGTCCTAGGAACTTTTTCTATTGGCTCCAGCCAATCTCCCCTACAGTAGCTGAATGATAACATCCTTAGGCTACTAGTTAGTGGTCATCAGCAAAAGTATTCATATAAATCTTGAGCATCTGATGCCGAGGGTGTACTGGATGCCCAAAACGCACACTGCCCCTCAGGATGTCTGCTGATGCCAAGCCTACTTCAGGGCACAACCACCCATGTATCAGAAATCTTCAAAATGCTCAAGACACAACATGTATTTTCAGCAGGAGTTCTGATACACTACCTTCTATTGTGGAAGAGTTCAGATCCAACACCACCTTTTCTAGAAAACATCAAGGGTCCCTCCTTTGCCTGCTACTGATTTAAGTTACAATCTAATATTTATCAAGTTCTTGTAAATAGACTCTCTTTATACTAGTACTTCTAATTCTAATTTTATGCATGTGTAACTTGATGCTTCTCCTTCTGGGCACACCAAAGTGCTCAAAAACCCGGCACAAAGACTCTGTCTTCAGAAGACTCTGTAACCATATGGAAAATGATTGTATGGAGTCTTCCTTTGTGTGTATGATAGGTAGGAAGGCGCAGAATCCTGTCCTAAAAGGGCTAGCTATTGCAGTTAAGGCACTAGCGGAATCGGGCTTTAAGGTCGGCTTTCACCAGATGGTTAAAAATGTCCAGCACACAGTCTCACCCTTCAGAAGACTTTGTAGCACAATGGAAGATTGTTGTATGTTAATAACCCTAGAAGATATGATAGGTAGTAGGGTGTAGGACATTATCCTAAAAGGGTTTTACGATTGAAATAAACACACTAATAGAATCCAGGTTCAAAGTCAGCATTCACTAAATATCAGAAAATGTCCTGCACAAAGATGACCCCTTCAGAATACACAGTAGCTGTATCAAAAATTCTTGTATACAAATGACCAATATCAGTAGGATAGGTAGGAAGGTTTAGAATGATATCGTAAAAAGGCTTCACAATTGCAGTTAAGGCACTACCAGAATCTGGCATTAAAGTCAGCATTCGCATAATATCCTAAAATACCTAGCGATGAAGCAACCCCGTTTAGAAGACTTAATAACTCTATGGAAGACAGTTGTATGCAGACAGCCTTTAGGAATATGACTGGTGGGAAGACGTAAAATCATGTTGTAAAAGGGCATTGCGATTGCAGTTAAGGTGTCGGCGAAATCTGACTGTAAAGTCTGTATTCACTAGATCTCTAAAGGTTTTTGACACAAAGACTCTCCTTCAGAAAACTTGGTTGCTCTATGGAAAATACTTGTATGGAGTTGTCCTTTAGGGGCAATATAGGTAGAAAGGCGTGGAACTATGTTCTAAAAGTACTTTGCGATTGCAATTATAACACCAGTGAAATCTCGTTTTACAGTTAGCATTTACTAGATGTCTAAAAATGCGGTGCTCAAAGACCTCCTCTTCAGAAGACTCTGTAGCTCTATGGAAAGTAGTCTTATAGAGACCATCTTAGAGGGCATGATGGGTAGGAAGGTTTAGAATCCTGTCATTCAAAAGGTTCGCAATTGCAGTTAAGACACCGGTGGAATCTGGCTTTAAAGTCAGCATTCACTATATGTCTAAAAATACCCAGCATCAAGACCCCCCCTTCAGAGGGCTCGGTAGCTGTATGGATAATTGTCATATGGAGTCGCCCTTTGGGCATAAGAAAGCCAGGAAATTGTAGAATCACGTCCAAAAGAACTTTGTCATTCACCTAAGAGGCCAACAGAATCAGGGTTCAAAGTCAACAGTTGGCTAATATAGAAACAAACTCGGCAAAAGGGTAACTATATGTATAATACCCCAGTGAGGATGAATTTTATACTGGTGTGTAGCTGGTATGGAGCCTAGCATGATACAGGTATCTGAGACAGAATTAGCAGAGTGGTTGTGGAGGACTCCTGTAGGCCAGGATAGTGGACCAGTGTTGTCATGAGAGTAAAGTAAGAAGCTAGTAGTCGTGTTGAGTTTATAGCTCTATGCTGAAAGACCCCAATATACCATCCTCAAAATGACTAGACTCAGAGTATCACACGCTCTCGGACTGGAGAGAGCTGGCATATTTGCTCTTTGAAAAATCAATTTCTGAAAATAGAATCTGATGGTATCTTAAGCACACAACTAAGATTAAGAGTACTTTGGTGGTTTTACCTGGCATACACACTAATCTCTCTGGCATGATTATTGCCAAATTAAACCCGTTTCTCTGGATAAGGAAAGGCAGGGGTGGAGGTGGCATAAAGGGGTGAGTACTGAAAATGTGAGCATGATGGTGAATCCAGGTGTGAGATAGTATTGTGAAGTTTCTGAGGAAGCTGAAATGGTGACCTTACATGACAACCTAGCTTTTGATGCTTGATAGTGTGGCAACCTACCTCAGAACACTCAAGACGCAAATAATAGTTCCAATGTAGCACAAAACGAACAGGATGAAGAGAAGGCAAAAAGCAAATGACTTGAGTGCGGATGCAACACTGACGTATCAGATGTAGACTGCGTTTTTGCTAATCATCTATGGCTTTGCTATATGGTTTCTTTTCCTCTAGCTAGACTTGATGTTTTCTTTTATTGGAATATAGGTTTCTCAAAGTCATTTTCAGTTCCATTTTCTTTATACCACATGTTTGTCCAGGTTTTTAGTTTATTGTTTTTATGCATGTTCTTTTCTTTATAGTTTCTACTCATAGTACTGCATTAGCAAAAGTTCCCATTTGCGCCTTATACATCATGAGGCATGTGAGGGATAGGTGGCCAAATTGTAAAACTCTAGCTGTTGTATCTCTCGTTGATTCCTTATATCTCCAGATAATATTCAGGGTATTGTTGTCCTCTTTTTTCACTGGTAATTTTATTGCTGTGTAATGGCATCTGGACGCTCTTTGTCCTTTTTAACCTGTTTCACAGCCCGTTTCAGCTTTAACTGTTTATCTGTAATTTATCCAGCCTTAACCTCTTACGCGAGCTATTGTTCCATTATTGATTTCTGCCCCGAATGAGGAAACTGTTGGAGAGGCATCCACACAGGTCCTGTGCGCTACTGGTCCAACAAGGGGGGTTGTGGTCCCCGTGGTCCACCTTGTTCACTCCGATCTGCATTGATTCACATTTTGTAAAATGTTACCGAAATCAGGGACCAGGGTTGACCAGGTGGCACCAGGGTGCACTACAGAGACCATAACCCCCCACAGTAGACCAGGAGGGCCATATACATTTTGCTGATTCACAGCTCAATCATGCTTTCCAACAGCCCAAGTACACTGTTCCATGGCTCAATTAAATTTTTACTCTTTCTCCCTACTTTTACCCGTCCTTACCTCTCACAACAGGAATTGTTCCATTATCCCATTACCCAGTGAGACATTCTGGTCTGTTTTATAATTTGAACACTAGCCTATTTGTGTATAGTGCAAAGTCACCTGATATAAAATAAAAGAGACTATTTACAGTGAAATACAGTAAAAGCCTTATTGCATAAGGAAAGATTACATTTGTGACAGCGTGTATTTACCGACCCAACATTTAGGCTGCTGCCTGTTACCTTATTCCATCTACATAAAACACAGCGTGTCCGAGTTGGCTGTTGCTCATAGGAGTAGGTAGGTGGAGGATGGAAGTGAACAGGTTCAGGAGGCTTTGAGGGGGCAGAAATATAGAGTTTACCCTCAGAGCCAGCATTGCTGGAGTAAGAAGGTTGTTGATGTACCAGGTCGGGAGTGGGAGGTAAGCTGATGCAGGTATACGGAAGGGGAGAAAAAGTTATAAGTTGATAGTACAGATCAGGAAGTGTAGATCAATGGAGTGGGCTGGGTGGTTCAGCTTCCTCCAGCTCTATCATTTCGATACGACTAGTTAACCCAGTATCGATCAGCTTATTTGCCAATCTTATTCGAAATAGCTAGTGCTCACTCTTTCCCTTATTGTGAGGATAGCGGGTTTTCAGTAGACGGTAGGCATTCACACTAGATGTGTCCAAATAGTAATAGAATACTGGATACCAATTGCGGGATGCCCTCTCCTGAGTACAGTAATAGCTCCGTAGTTGATCAGCAATATTGACGCTGTCCATATGATAGTTGTTATCGTTAATAAATGTAGGAATGGGAAGCATCTTTCGAGATTCATCTCCAAAGACCCTTTGGACATTAACATCATTTGAGGTTGTTTTCTTTAGCCGTCAATGGATTCTTTCTACTGTACTTGTAATATCATGATAGGTAGTCATGAACAATACAGAATTGTTGTCCTGCCTGACTAAACAGCTGGTATTTTCTACTACGGTCCAAATTAAATAGCCCCAAGCTAGAACTGTTTTTGCTTCTGACTTCTCAATTATCAAGCAGGAAGGAAAGCCTTGATAATTAACTTGGGTAGTACCTGCTGCCCCTATACCAATCTTTACTAACTCCTCAAATAGACGAATACCAGTAAAGTAATTATCTAGCACTGGATGCCATCTGGTTCCCCCCAGTAGTAGCCTTGCTAGCCGATAGACCCTCAATGCTGTAGGTTTCCAGTTGGGTAACTTAACTAATTCTGCAATGCCTTGTGAGATAGAGTACCACAGAAATCCATAAGTAAACTCATCAGAACAGAGGGCAAATATCTTATACCCCTGTTTGATTGGCTTATTCTTGACTTTTACTGTATGCGAACTCTGGCCACTGAATCTCACTATCATCTTATCGATCATGATCTTGGTTGCTGGAAGATAGTACTTTCGAAAGCTTTCCTTTAGTTGATCTGCTATGGGGCTAAGCTTCCTAAACTATTCTTTTGGTCAATCTGAATAGTCGGATCGGATACATAGAAATAGCGTTCAAGTTACTAGTACTAGAGACATGCAATTTGTTTGAAACCTTATACCAGGAGTATAGAGAAAGGTGCCGTCGATGCAATAAAAGCTGTATTGAAGTCTTTCTCCATCCATTTTTTCTTTCCTTAGACCTATGACAAGCAAGAGTGGGCTCTCGGTAAAGGCCCGTCTTAATGGTCAATCAAAACCAAATTCTAAGGCTCTCCCACAGTGGTTGGAGTCCATCTGTGTGACTGGGAGTAGTTCTTAGTCCTAACAGGCTCTTGTTGCAAGTTGCGCTCTCTCTCTCCACTCCCTCCTCCCTTGCCCTTTTGCTTCAGCTCTGCATACTTTTTCCTATTCAGAGCCAGTTCTGCAAATATCTCATCTGTAAAAGAGTGAGAAAACAACGCATATGGCTCATACCCATATTCAATTGGTTATAAAGTCTATATTATTCGTTAGTCTTCCACCTCTACCCTCATGCTATACCAATCCAGGTTCCTACATGTGACATATGATCCAGATATTAAGTATCAAATGGCTGACATTGGGGTGGTAGTGGGCAATACACAGTGTGAACTCGCTGCTTGACTGGAGGCTTATTCCCCAATAAAAAGGGTTTTGGGGCTGGTTGATAGATGGCACCTTACTCTAACCCCAGGTGCAGACTTATGGCAGATTCCATTTTGGACTGCCAGCGTTGCCTCTTCAAAGGGTTAATGGCTTCATAGTAGGTTGAGCTATTGGCTAAGCAGCTATTCTTGGTTAATAAAGCGCCAAGAACCTTTTGCTTTAGTGACATTGTGATCCTAACTTGAAGTTTCTCTTCTCCTGGGAAGCTTCATATTAGATAAGTTGAGGTCGAGAATACACTCAATACTATCACTCAATAGGCTAGTGTTCCAGATTTTAATACTAACTGGTATCTCTCACCAGGTTATGGGATAGATTTCTGCCCTACGGCTCAATCATGCTTCCCAATAGTCCAAATGCACTATTGCCTTTGTTCATCCACCATTCACTTCTCTGAATCTCCTATTCCACAAACTTTTCCCCCTTGGAATAGCTCACAGTCACTTTGTTCTGGTGTTCTCCTGCCTTTCATTACCATCACCTATTTCTCCCCTGCTTCGTCACCATAACCCCTTGACCTAATTCAACCCCAATACTTCCTTCGCTTATGGACTACTTAAGCGAACAATTTTCGTCCATTTCGCGCTATTGAAGATCCATTAGCTGATGATATGTGTTCTTGTCCACTCCTTCTCCCCACTCTGCACTAACAATGCTTGACCCTTGGCCTTTTAATAACATTATTCAGTTCTCAAATACCCTTTGGTGAAAGAAAATTGCAATTGCGTATTCTTTTGCAGTTCCGTACTACTCCTGCTCTTCTCATGACTCATGGGGCCCATTGCTTGGCTCAACCAGACATTCACGAGATGTTTTATTTTAAATACTGGGTTGATTCGGAAGTCAAACTATAAGTGGTATATTAATAATAAATAAATACCTTATTTAATTTTTGATCACGTTATTAATATAGTACATTTTTGTTGAGAATAGAACCTTAGTCAGCTTTACTAAATCACTCTTCCAGAGTGCCAACTGCCTCTCACAATTCAGGATCTCAATTATCTTCGTCTATAACACTTTCCTCATCCTCTGCAATGTTCAAATAGAGATATTTTATAGCTTCTTTATACTCCATTGGGGCGTGATACATCTCGCACTAACTATACAGACTCTTTGACCGTATTTTCTTCATACATTTTGTTGTATAATCAAGAAGTTTCTTTTCACTGGAGATGGTAGCCCTTGCGAGATTTCACACTGGTGCAGATAAACATCTAAATTTTGCCAGTTAGTATCTGATACTTGAGAAGGGTATATTTGGACCATTAAAAAAAGTTACTACTAACTTCATCAGCAAAAAGACAATTTACATCGGGAAAACTGTCTCTGCACCCTGACTCATGATGTCAGCCCAGCTCCCCCCAGGCACCTGGTACATCCTGATTCTTGTTTTCTTACCCAATCGTGCCGACTGCCTTGCAATGCCAATTTCCTTTCTCCAAACACTTCATATGCTATGCTCCAGACACGCCCTACGTACATACCTCTCCCCCATGCCCTATTCTACCCATCACACCCGGCAGCCCGTGCTCTGCATGCCCACCCCCCCATGCTTTGTCCATGATCCGGCGGGCGGGCGCCGGCTATATTGACCAGCTGGCCTCCAGACACGTCACGTTCATCCAAGTTCCCGGCATGAAGAAGCCTAACGCAGGGGGGCTTCTGGACTATGAATTCCAACTTCTGGATCCCCCACTGTGTTCGTACTCTTCATGCCAGGAATATGTATTTTTCCATCGGACTGGGTCCGCTGATCTCGGACTGATCCCCACCATTTTTCATATTCTTACCCATCCTCCACCACCTATCTCCGACAAAAAGACAATTGACATCTAGCACACCGGACTCGCCCAGGACGCCTGATGGGTTGAGATTCTCGTTTTGTTATCCAATGGCGCCCAGTACCTTGTAACGCCAATTTCTGTTCACCAAACACTCCATACACTGTGCCCCTGGCCCCACCGCCTACATACCTCTCCCAGCTGCTGTCTTCTTTCTATCACGCCGGGCGGCCACTTGATGCCCGCACCCTGTTCTTTCACCCTGATCCTGCTATCGCACACCGACTAGATTCACCCACTAGCCTCACAATATTTCACCTTTATTGAAGTTCCCGGCATGAAGAAGACGAACACAGGAGGGCTCCTGGACTCTGAATTCTGACTCCAGGATACCCAACTGTCTTCGTATACTTTATGCCAGGAACCTTTAAATATCCGTCGCACTGTGTCCATGAGCTGATTCCCAGTATTTTGAATTTTCCAACCCATACTCCTCCGCTTCGGCCAGAGGGGGTTCTTTCTATCTGGATCCAGGCGGGCTTTCCCGTTGAATCTATAGTAATTTGTTTTTCATATTTTAGGTTTCTAGTTCTATCTTCTGACTAAATATGTACCAAGAAAGTTTCAAAAATGTCATTAAATGTCCGCAGCACAATCTAGTAATTTACTAGCCATTGCCCATCGCTATTAGGAACCACATGTGCCTGCCCTACTACGACTCCAATATTGATTAACCTCATATCCCGACCATTGCACTGCTTGCATAATCGTATATGCCCACTTGACTCTTGTAATATGCCCTTGTTCACCGGGTCAACAACTTGAACAAATGGGAGCCGACTTGTAATCCCCGTCCAGATCTTTCTTATCTCAAAATGCCCTACCAAGCCTGCCATAACCTGTCCAGGAAGTTGACCATACATATCCAACCTGGCAGCCTGTATCCATATCCAATCATTTCTGGCACCAGGGGTTCAGAATGACTTGTTTTCCTGTACAGCGCGCATGATGAGCCTGGAAGATATTGGTTTGTTGACAGTCTAGAACAGGAATTTCAAGCAACATGAATAGCTCAGCCGGACAGAATTTCAGTTCCTGGGGGTCAACTGGGAGCTGCCGTTCATCACTCATAGTCTGGGAAATATAGTTAACCAATTCTGTAGCCAAGTTGTTATAAGAAATCTGTAATTCACAGCAAAGCTCGAAAGCTGTTCCATATATTCAGGATCTGCCCTTTCAGCACTGGCCATGAAATCTGGTGGTGCAGGCAGGTCTCTCTACCTATCTATGAACTAGAAACACGGACATTGCCAGTTCCAGATGCATCGCCCACCATCCGTAATACATCCATCGTCAATTCTATCATTCCAATAGCGGTGTGCCGGATTTATTGTGCAGAGATCTATCCTGTCGCTTCAGTTTTATTCGCCCTGTGGTTCCCTTCCTTGATCTGGTCTTTATGCACCAGCTCACTTATATCTGTCAAATACATTAAAACCGACCCAAAACATTGCACATGCTGTACCAAGTGATTTAGGTAATATATCTTAAAAAAATTGAAGTGGTATTCCTGCTATATGACTTCTGCCAAATGATTTGCCCTTTTAATCCGGAGTTAGCCTAATGGCTGACGCCGTTTGGTAGCGGATCCGGTGCTGACCCTAGTTCAGTGCTTATTGGCAATCCGTTTCCACAATTCCCGATGCGGACGTTCAGCCTGTCCATGTACATCCTTAGTTGTACGGAACTCGAGAAATATGTCCCTTGTTTTGTGCAAGGTCCGCCGATAGAGTTACATCTAATGGAGCCTCTCCGGCGTATGACTATGATACTGAGTAATCAGGTTGAAATCAATCAGGGAGAAGATGCACTGTAATGCCAACTTGAAAGGTAGTTGTTTTGAAGTATCCGGATTTCGCAATGCAGACCCCAATATGGCCGAAATACAGCAGCCAAGGTTTCTCATTTCCATGTCTTGCCACTGCGTGACTCCTCAAGAAGGGTTTTTTGGTGCACAGAAACCTGGATAAGGCAGCAATTCTTTTCAGATATAATTGAATCCCTGCTCCCGTTTATGCTTTTGCAGGAATCCTTCAATCCATTTCATCATATTCTTAAAAGGTCCAGAATAGAGGTTGTGTAAAAGGTCGGATTTCTAAAGGGTAGTAGGGTTTACTCGGTAGAGTCCGGAGAATACGTTAGGGTCTATTTACACCCCAATTTGATGACAATACTCCGCATTATAGTTGGCTTGAGTTTGTTTATATTCCCTGGTCTTTCGCGCATAATGGCCATAGTCCCGTGGCTTGAATGTGTTTTGTGAAGCCTGACCAAGTTATATGACAGGAATTTCACACTGCGGGCAGGAATTACTGGTTGTTCTGTGCAATGTTGTATGCTCAATATGGTCCACAATCCTGGCTGATAAGATTGAAAAACAAAGGCGCATTTTTTGATCTGCACAGCCTATCACGGTACTGTCTTTGACAATCTCCTGCAATGGGACCAGAATGAGATCGAAGACAGCCTGCAAAGCATCAGCATTCATCTGCCACTGGACTTCGTCAAGGCGGACTAATTCATGACTCAGGTTTGGTTGTATAAGGAGCAAAGCGAGTAGTCTGATTGGCATCTTTGTTGAGCTGTTTCGCGTCCCTGAAAGGATATCGCCAATCCTTACATATCCAAGACAGGCTTTTCCTATTTGCCCTGAAGTTGGTGAGCTGACTCTGGTCCGACAATCCGATAACATGAGCTCCCGTCGAGCCTGTGGGGACTGCTTTATCTTAATAGATCTTAGTACTCTACAGGTAAGTAATCGTGGACTTATCATACCTGAGTTTCCCACCACCAATCTGCTGTGTACCTCTAAGAGTATAATCAATCACCACTTGAATCATATTCTCCTATGGGCTCATAAACCATATCTCCTCTGTTAGTGACGTGCCGGATGAGGTGGCGGACACTGGATATAATATCTCGGTTGTCGAACCAGGTTAAATGTTTCCTACTCTCCAGTGTTTTCTCGGCTCATGACAAATATTTCCTGAATTGGTCCTTAGTTTCATGTTGCTTTTCCAATGTCTGGGTGGACCAAAATGATCCGCGTTCCATGCCACTCCAGGCTTTGCCAAAGTAATTGTTAATCTGCACCTTCGGTACCTTGCTATATACAAACAAGCTAGCCAAATTGAAGTAATGCTTGCAACACATGGGGCCAATGGATGATCGAGCATGGCCTGATTAAGCTCCTCATATCCACCAACTTCGCCGATTGGTCTGCCAGCACCAGTGATCGCTTGCTGACTACATGGAATCGACTTATCCAGCTGTCAGAAAACTTCCCCCCATCTCCCAATAATGCTCTGTATCACTGCCTGTCTCCTGTTCGCTTCCTGAATCATAGCCTAAAATTGCTGGGTCAGACTCATGGTCACAATTTCCCCTGCTGTCGTCAAATTGATCTCATTCACTAGCGACGCCTTGGTTGACTCCTTCATCTATTATAAAAGATTTCCGCCCAGATGAAGTTCCTGGCCCAGAGTCCGTGATCTCATACTGGAAAAGCATAATATCATGATATATTGTCTGAATGTGTTTTTCATAGGCAGCAGCATGCTGATAACGCCGGCAACAATAGGGGCACTTCGTGGCTATCCTCCTCGTGTTTGCCATTTCTGTTCTGTTTCTGTTTTAAGATACTAGTATCCAGTAGTGTATCTGTTGCGGTAGCACATAAATATTGTCTTGAAAGCTGATATTCAATAGCTTTGAAACTTGAAACAAAAACAAAGCAGAGTCCTGGTGTTTGTCGCGAGGACCAAGTAGTGGTAGTTTAACCTTTTCAAGTGAGGTCTTTGGGCCTCTTTTGTAGACCGCAGCTGCTCTTCTGTGGCTATAAAGTGTAATACAAGCTTGTATAAACTTCAAGACGCAACCTCATGTTTATCCTAAACCCTTCCTTGTTTGTACAATATACAAGTGTTTACCAGATAAAAGCCGTCCACGGCCTATATATGCAATGTCTTTCCTCCTTCTTTCCTTCACGAACGATCTCCTCTACACCTCCGGCGATTGAAATCTCAACACCATGAGAAATCATCGTCAACTCCACCCTCTCCCTCTCCTCTC
>QOVD01004740.1:0-16722 GCA_003521225.1 Tuber microsphaerosporum | reverse complement strand
GGATGTAGGTGGGGGGGAGGAGGGAGGGGGGAGTTTAGGAAAGGGGAAATGTAAGCGGACTTGAAGTGGTACGAACTTGGCGCACTGATTTCCGTGTGCGTGACGCATCAGCTGGCTTCAAGGATAACAAGTTACCCTGATAAGCCAGATGCCATCTTAACTACTAGAAGAGCTATTAAGAGAGGATAAAACACGGCCGTCACGCCAAAGGAGCGGACTGCCACCAATGTGCTGGGTTCCATACTGAAAACACACTTCCGGTCAATGAAGTCTCACCCCCCGAAACACTGAAAACCACACTGTATTTAATTCACCTGCAATCCAATCACTAAAAATCACCTCAAATTCCCAGAAAGAAGTGAAGTGAAAGAAAGGAAGAGAAGGGAAAGGGCTAGGAGGAAAGAAGGACAGTGGTGTGAAAACGTTTTATTTTGCGCCTTCTTTGACAAGTGCTTAGGTGGACCAGTGCGAGAAAACCTACAGAATCCCAGCGAATCCCAGGCCCTCCCTGCAAAATACTATCAATGTTTTTTTTATGGCAGCCAAAGGCAACGTTCCTGCTTTTGTCAAGAAAACCACAATCTTCCCCTAAGGAAGAAAAAGCTGCCATAAAAAATTAGAATAATAATATGAAATTAATACTAGAAAATAAGCTGGAATTAGGCGAATTTAGGAATATTTTTATTTTAATTCTTGGAGAAATATTAGGCACAGAAAAACATGATTTGTTTGAAAGTCGATTCCCAGGGGTGTTCTTGGCAGGTTAACCCCCGGTGAATTTCCTAAAATGGAGATTGCCAACGAATTTTAAGCAACAGGTTATATGAATTGTTACTTTTTAAAAATTAGCGGGGTCCTTGATTTTAGCAGTATTTCCGGTTTTGCTTTCTGTAAATTCTCATGAATTTTTCAATTTTTTTTTGACCAAGTAATTCTGGGGACTTGGCTGGTGCTATCATTTATTACTGTATTGGGGCGAGAGATAAAGGTTGAAACCTTAATGGTATTCGGGAGGGAAATTCTGAGGGTCGCTGGCATTAAAAAGGTTTGCCCACAAATAAAACAGAAAAACAGAAGTTTACAACTGTTGAAATTCACCGGTGATCACCCTACAGGAAAGACCGTTTTCGTTTATACTACTTTCCTATTCTACTACGCCTTAATTAGTTAGTCATTTCCTTTGTCACTCATTATCAACCAAAGAAAAGGGAAGGGTATACCTGGTTGTATACTATCTGCGAGACATTGTATATATGGCCGAGAACTCTCGGAGGGTAAACCGGAGAATGCATCGGAAGGATGGGCGTAAAGGTCACCGGCATGAGGTCCGGAATGAGAACCTTGGGGAGGCTTTTGTATTCTCTATATATACCCTATGTAGAGCCGTATATACAAGAATTAAGCAAGACACGAATTCCCGCCAGAAAAAGACCTCCTTCTTGACTTCATTTGTGCTTGGTTCCCACTCTCATATCCTTTCTGCTCGTCTCTCTCTTCTCAATCATTACCTCATAACAACAACAACTACCCAACTCCTGATAACCGGCGGAATGTGCGCTCAGGGATATATTCGCCCTGTAGCCGGTTTCTCTGCCTTCATCCCGTGGAGTATAAGGTTTAGGTCACGATTGTGTTGAAGCTGGCTGGCAATCTCAGCACAGATGCGCTGAGGGAATAAAGGCCCTGCTACAGCCTCACAGAGTCGGAGCCCAAGCACCATTTGAGGCCTAGGAGACACCTAACATAAATCACCATTCCTTCCTTTCCGACCATATTGATCATGGAAGTTGTCCTCGCGTATCTCCTTTTTGCAGGCGAGTGATATTCCAGGAAACCGGAATTATATGTGATGGCTGCATAGCGTTCGCAAGCGGCCAGTCCGGTCAGGCTTGGGGTCTAGGGTGGGCTATAGTCCGGCTTTGAGGGTCTATCTGGCCGGGCTTGGCCGGACTGCAGATATCTGCAGGCTTTCGAGTGATAATATGTGATTACGATAAGAATAGTTGATGAAACGCCAAGAGTTTTGGACCAATGCGCAACGGAGGAAACATCGGCCATGAGAACGGCACCCCTCCATACCACTATTATGAAAACCAAAACAAGAAATTACAAATCTAAGAGCCTGTTTGGATATAACGGTTCCGTTCCGTTCGGCGACCGTTTCTACTATAAAAAGAGCGGTCTTTCCGTTTTGAAGCGGAAGGAAAAGGGCTTTTTGTATGGGGGAACGGAACGGAACCGTTGTATCGGAATAAGCTCTAAATACATGGTAGTGTGGGATGCCTTGTAGGAATTAATATTCGCTTGAAAGAAATTTCTTTATGTTGTGTGAAAGGGTGAGGTCATAATGAGGGTTCTGTTGCCGTTGATCGTTGGTGCATGGTTAATTTTGTCAATGTGTCAGAGCAAGAGAAAGAAGAATCTACCCGATAGCTGTCTATGATAATCATATAAACCTATAAGGGCCAGTTTACCTATAGACGTCGGTCTAGCAGCCTGAAATGATGCGACCGTTAAGGGGGGCATGACAGTGGGGGAGAGTGCCGCAAAGTAGATAGCGTCTACCTAAAGTAGGCAACGTAACTTTTTGACGGTCTAGCTACAAGAATTTAGGAATGTGGAAAATTGGTCGAACGCTTTCGCGCCGTTTATCAGATAACGGTTGAGACGTCACCGTCTGGTCCAACCACCTATTAAAAATTTAATTTTTTACAAATAGACAGACAGTTGAAGGTATGTAAATAAAACAGAATAGTTGCATGTTTAGCTAATATACTGTCTAGTATTGTCCGTGGACAAAAGTAACCGCGGACCAGTGGTCGGTGGCAACTCCTCTCCTCATCGCTCCGCTCTTTCAACACCACCTAAAGAACTTTCTCTAACTCAAATATTAATATCTATTATGTATTCTACCCTGTACTTACGTTTTTGAACCTTTTTTCCAGTTTTAACAATTGTGGGGTTGATGGAGGAGTGTTGTTGTCATGGCCAAATTTTTTCATTTTTCGTCGATCCGCGGTTAATTTTGTCCACGGACAATATAAAGCGTAAAGCCCGTTTATCAAACTGACTTTCTTTGACGATCGGCACTGTCTCTGGTCGCTAGACGGCCGTCTATAGGTAAACGGGCCCTAAGTCAGTTCAGCTGAGGATGTGTAGGCCAGGCGGTAATTGGTGGCCCATATGCCGGCATCTTCAGATATCTGCCGGTATCTTCAGATATCTGTAGATATGGGCCACCCGTTAACAAAATAATGACCCATCATATGGAATATACCGAAGGCCTCCCGGGGCCGCCAGGCACCTATGAAGTCGGCCGGCTTCCGCAAAGCCTGGCCTGCAAAGCCAGGTCAGTCTCACTTTGGCAGGGCCTAGCCGGACTGAAAGCCTGCCGGCTATCTGCAGGCCGACCTGGCCGCTTGCGGACACTGGATGGCACCCCGCTCCCACTCCCACTCCGACTTGATTGAGTGAGGGTTTATGAGCTTCTATATTCAATGTAACATATAGCAGAGAATGTTCAGCGCGGTGATATGCAGTCTTATTATTGTGAGAATGTTCAGTGAACAGCTTCCAGTTCTTCTCCCCCTTATTGAACTTAGCTTTCCTCTAGCTGTATATTCTTGCTTACACTATTATTATTTCTTTCTTCTTGTACGATTCCCCTTTCGTCTCTACAATTTCTTTCCTCCCCAGCCGCTTCCCTACATGATACATCAACCGTATATAGGGTATTTTTTAGATAGATCAAAAGGGGTGTACAATATCATGAAGATCCTCTAGGCGGGTCCAAAAAACTACCAAAAGAGAGTATCTAGGATAGGAGACTAACTATGATGAATGAAAGGCTTAGGGAATAATGTGACAGCATGCATAGCGGATCCCCACGAGAGATCCAGTGGTGGATTTTAGTCCGAGGACAGGATAGGGAGGCAAGCCTAACAAATAAGCATTCCGTATACCTCACCTCCATTTGTCTCCCGTTCTCTTGGGTAACAAGAAACATACCGGTCGGGAAACCGCCAAGAAACCCTATCCATGTTTTCAGAGATTACGAGATTCTCTCTGTAAAAGCTGGCCTAGTGCCACCGGGTAGTAGGCACAACGGTAGGCATCGGGAAATCGGCTGCAAAGAGTACCCGAGGGCGGTTCACCCGAAGTCTCCACAGCAATAGCATAGCTATTTCCTAACCATTATAAGAACGAAATGCCGAAGAGAAAGAGGGAGTCATTCTGGTCCTGGATTGGGTACCCTTGTACTAGCTGGGGGAAGAGGGGCTAAATAACCCCCCGCGCCGTAGGACTCTATTAACTAGTGGATTGGAAGGGAAGAGGGGGCGGTGGATTTACTTTTTATTTCTCGCTTTCTCTTTTTTTCTGGATAATTATCATCTGATATTAGTGTGGAAGAGTGTGTGGGATGTGTTCGCCTGATTATGCTAAAAATAATAAAGAACGCGGGGGGTGGTGATCTCTGGATTGGAGGGAGCGGGAGGGTGCTATAAGTAATGGGAGTCCCCGGACCCCCGCGTTCCTGAGCTGGATCCCGGACTGGCCCTGCAACCGGCTATACCTTTTTCCAGCATCGTCCGAGACGCGGTGGCTTCTTCCGTGCCGAATCCCGTATAAGTTGCCCAATTGGCAACGGGTTGTTCCAACCCACCATTAATTAGTCAAGTTCGAATTAGTGCGGGAATAGAGTCACGGCGCCCCGCCGCATAAATCCAAGTTAGAAGTTAGAAGTCTTAAGCCTTGGCAGCAATGCCCAAAGCAACGCTTGAGAAAAGTAAGGAATGCCCAATGACACAAACTTCTTGCTGTGAAGGAGTTTTCTTCCCTCTCAAATATTCGCCAAGATCTCCAACTTTGAGCGTTCAACTGTCATTTTTATATGGGGCGCCGTGACTCTAATGTGATGTCGTAAAAGCTTGAATAATTGGACGGGTGCTACCGTATGTCGTTGAGCATTCCTCTCTCAGTAAGGTCAAGAGTTTTTTCTTCTGCCTCGGAGGGGGGAAAGCTGCTGTGCTGTTTGCCCCCTTTCCAGAGAAGGGAATTTTGGACTACATAGCACACCGTCCAATTATTCAAGTTTTTACCGCATTGTATGCTAGACTTCGATGCAATTTGTGTTAAATATTATTAGCGTGCATCGTCACAGCACTAGTATCTACAATGTCGCGGCTGAATATAGCGGTTGCTATTGGCGCCACGGGCTTGGGAGCTGCCTTGGACTGCGAGCTATTGATCGGGGGCGGGGTGTGAATTTCGCTTGCAACCGTAGTGGCCATATATGTAGTTAATCGGGAAGCTTCTGTCATACCGGGTAGGAAAGGTATACCTAAACTTAAAACCGGAGATATTATGACTGGTGAGGGCGTTTGCGGTTTGCACTCCGGGGGGATAGTTTCGTGGTATCGGCCATACAGTGTGTAGTGGCTTGTGGGTGTGAAATGGTAGGGGTTGTTTCGGCGGTGCTTGAAGTATTCGTGGGGGGCAGGTACTGTGCTTGAAACACTTACGTCGGAAGAGGAAACCTCATCTAGATTCTATCGTGTTACTACCTACATCCCGGATAATATTGTAGTGTGAGAAAATAGACAAATTTGGTGAAGATGAGGCTGGAGAAAATCCCGGCTAAGATTAATCGACTAGAAGTTGTGGAAAGGTCGTTGAAATAATAATAGCGCTGTGAATTCCTTGTTTTGTTCTCATACCGGTATTCTACTCGTGGTTTTTCACATATGGCGGCGGGGTTGAGGCTCGGCGTGCATAAGGACTATGAGATTTGAGTGGTTGATTAGAGGCATTTAGCCCCGGGGTTGAAAAACGGTAATGCAGGCACTTCGGGTCGAAAAACTTTGGCGTGTACCGGGTATCAAGGGTAAGTCTGTCGAACCCCTCTGGTTGGCCGGGTTGCCTCTCGGCCGCTCAAAGGACGGTATTCCCACCAGCCACTTGGCAAGAGTTCGACAGACTTTTTTCTCTCACCAAAAATTAGCGTAGATTGGCCTTTCGGCTGCTGAAAAAAAACAAAAAAGTGGTTACACACATAGTAATCTCAGCCAATGAGCCACACTTCGACAGACTTATGCTCACACCCTAGTACAGTACTCGAGTCGAATGGTTTTTTATATGGTGCTGGAAAACCTAAAACTGCGCCAGCTCCTGTGCCAAGATGTAAACCATCAATCACCCAATAGAATGAGTGACTGTTTGTGACTGCGCAAGAGGGGTGTGTGCAACCACGGTTGTTGCTCATGAGTAGCACTAAGAGATCCCCGGTGCAATCATTACCACCTTGCTGTGTTGCATAGTTTAATGTTTAGAGGTGAAAAAACACCATTTTTGACCCAGGAATTAATCATCTTTATTTAGTGACTAACTGATATTTAAAAACCACTACAATATTACTGCGAGCTTTCTGCATCCTGTGGTGGCTTTTTGTCTTTATCAAGAATGAAATATGGCTGAGTTTGAAGAGTGAAGAGTAGGCAAATTCCGGTTGACATTTCTGCCCCCCAGAACCATACAAAGCCTGCCGATCTACAAGGAATTTGGCACTTGAATAACACTTTTTCAGCCCCGGGGCTGAATGCCTCTGTTTCAATGACTGATGGGGTTCTCGAGGGCCAAGTACTGCTCATATCTCATAGTTCTCATGTACACCGAACTCGGCAACCCGCACCGTTCGTTATGCAGTCTAAATTGAAATTTTGAATAACCTCTCGGCTTTGCGACGTTCGGTTTTTTAGACAGGGCTAACCCAGACGTATTAAAACCGCAGCCTGACTGGCCGGACTTCCGATCTATAGTCCGGACCATCCTCCTGACTGGCCGCTTGGACTCACAGACTAAGTGTTTTACCAGCTTTTGGATAATTTTCCTGGGGAGAGGCGCCCAAGTCACTAGTTCCAAGGGATTAACAAAATACCGATACTCACAAGAAATCACTTTCTTTTCCTCTAGGAACTGATCTGTGCCCTATAACGACACTTTGTTTTTTAGTGAGTACGAGGGCTTTACCCCCACCAATGTTCACATGGTTTACGCGTAATTTTCTGACGCTTGTGAAGACCACGAGGCCCCCATATGCCTATGTTTAGTAGATAGGCAGATGGCATCAGTAGGAGCGAGCCATAGGAAATAAAGAAGTGATTAGAGTATGGGTCGCGAACAGGTTCCCTTGCCAAAATTCTCAATGAATTCCTTGCTTGCGACAATCGGAAACATCCCGTAAACCTTTCAAAAAGCCGGGGAACCATCCAGGAATTCAGAGGGAATAAATTCCATAGCTTCTGAGGCTAAATTCGACCAACCTACCTGGGCGGAGCTCCCCGCCCTTTCACACAAAGGTAGTAGTATTTCATATTTTCCTAGGTTATGGAGAGAGTTGCCTTGGTAGCATTTGCGGACCTTAGAAAATTACGAATAAAATTAGACTTTGTGGGGGAATACGAACAAGGATATGTGAGGTAAGAGGAATCGGCGTGGGACATTTAGGCGCATTCCATCAGTGATTCTAGGTGATGATTTGCCGTTAAAAATGAGCGATTTTATTACTATACTTAGCTAGCTATCGTGACACCTAGGGTAATGAGAAGCACTTGGGCGACCAAACAGAAGTTTTACAAGATACTGAATGTGCTGCAACCACTCCTGCAGCAACGCTGTGAGTTGATTTAGCCCACGGGGTAGAGCAGTGCTAATGGTGCAAATATTACTAAGGGGCTTCACAACATCGATGTTCCCCTCAGACGAATGAAAGTTATAGTTGTAGTAGCAACATCAAATTCTACCTGCTCGTAACTCAAATTTCAAGTATAAAACGACCTCCCTCCCGCCTCTATTCTGCTTCATCATCATTACTAGCTTCTCTAGCTACCTATTAACCGCTTTAACATTTACTCCCTACACCTATTTCAATCTTCAACCCTTCTTTTATTCAAAATGCAGGCTAAGGGTTTCTTCTTATCCATTTTGGCCACTATTCTCGCTGTCGGTGTCATTGCAGCTCCCGCCGATGTCTTCGAGGATGCCCCCACGGGTGTCGCGAGCATCCCTCCGGCTGTTGCGACCCCGGCTGATGTTAACAAAGTGTTCGAGGATTCGGGCATGGAGGCCTTTGCGGCTATGACACAAGCTCCGGAACCCCAACCCACTGAGACTGCTATCACTCCTGGCGAAGGCGATGTTCTCCCTGATTCCACCGATGATGTGTTCGCTAGAGATCTCGTAAGTAGAAATCCATGGTCAATCACTTGGGTCCGGCGGACAGTGACTAATTCCCACAATAGGAGAACCTGCAAAAGAGAAAACCTGGGTGTATTACGATGACTACTTGGTAAGCGATGCCTTATTCTGTCTTCTCTTTTCCCCTTGAACCTAATCACGCTACTCTAGTAATCATATCTCTGTAAAGGTCTGCCTTCCGCCCTCTCCAGGCCGCTGTCACAACTTGACACCTTTCTGGGTATCGAACCTTTGCTCAATCCACCCCGACCGAGGTATTATCACCTTATCCAAGGATTCCTCTGATGAACTCTACTGATATCCCTTTTCACAAGGTACATACTGCCAAGTTTTCACTGAGCGGAACTGTTCAGGTCGTAGGTCTGTTGTTTTTGGTTGGCCCGGGTATGAGCATCTCGGAAATTATTATCAACACGTGAGATCTTTGAAGTGCTGGTGGTAGTGGATGGATGCAAGCTTTTGTAGCTGAATGAAAAAGTATATGCCGGCATTTGTGCACATGTTGGTAGTATACCTTTGATTCTTGATTTGTCTGGTTTGAGGCGAGGAGTCTCCATGACCTAAGTAGTTAGTTTACATCTCCCCTAAAATTGATATGGTTGGCCACCAGTATTAAATTATCAAGTTGTGGTTTTGAATGCGCGTGATAAGCTTCGCTGATATAATCAGCACCTTGAAATATTTTGCTCCATTTTCCCCGGGGGGTAGAGGCGCATGAGTGGCCCATTCCAAAGGGTTGATATATCAAGGACATATACAGGGAATGCCTTTCTGCCTCCGCAAGAACCGGTGCGTCTCGTATGATAGCTTTTTTTCGTTTTTTTCTGGACTCCTCCTTCACCAATACCCATCCTAGTTTTCAGAGTTAGGCTTTGAGCGCGGGCAAGGGTACGTAGCCCAAGAGGAGTCGTCGGCCTAAATTTGTGTGGTTATATTCTACGAGTGATTCTATGGTAGGTTGACAAAATTAGAGGCATTCAGCCGAGGGGTTGAAAAATAGTTAGGCAGGTTTTTCGAGTCGATAAACATTGGTGTAACGCCAGTTTGCATACAAAACTCGCCGATCGACTAGAAACTTGGCACTCGAAAATCACTTTTCAACTCCTGGACTCAACGCCTCTGTTAGCCGGCCACCAATCATTGACGGCAACGGAACCTTCCTATCACCCCACCCTTTCAACACCACATAGCCGAGCTTCTCTTGATCGGATATTAGTTTCAACTATATATTATACCATGTATTAGCATTCCTAATTTATATTTCAGTTTTCATGATAGTAGGGTTGGTAGGGGAGCGCTGTTGTCATGGCAGATGTTTTTTTTCTGTTCGTTGATGCTGGTTTAATGTTGTCAATGGACTAACGTATTCACGCCGTAGCCAGCGCCCGGCATAACGAGTCATCTTGAAGTTTAGGTAATGTGATTGGCTGAACCTTAGCCTAGATTTAAATAGTGGCTAGTATTTGGGTGGATGGCTCGCTATGGCGTGGAATACGTTATATGCGATGCGCGCTGCTTCTCAATCAGGAATGAGCAAAAGTTATTTCATTACTAGGATCGCTATCACAACACTTAGGGTGACAATAGACGTCTGAGCGACTAAACAAAGGTGGCGCAAAATCCTGTATGGGTTTAAATTGCCCCCCTATCAAAAGCTTCTGAGTTGTAATACCCGGTTCCGCTCCTATTTCGCTGTCGCTCATAGTCGGCCCAAGCAAGTGTGACGCGAAAACAAGTGTGACGGGCCGGGTTTTTTTTTCTCCCAAGAGAGGCTTATGTAATACTAGCTTTCACCCAGTGCTGGGTAGGTCACGTGAGCTTCTATTCAGGCTTCCGAACGATTTTGATAGTTAATTTAATGATCCTCTTTTTGTTTTCTTTTGGTTCAGGAGGACCAAGAGATAAGAGGAGGGTCAGGACTTTCCTTTGAATATTTTCCCTACCTCCAGCGTAGAGAAATCTTCGGAATGGAAGATCACGTGACCAACTGAGCACTCGGTATGCAGGTGACAGCTAGTATTACATAAGCCTCTCTTGGGAGAAAACAAAAACCCGGCTCGTCACACTTGTTTTCGCGTCACACTTGCTTTCGCCGACTATGAGCGACAGCGCAATAGGAGGGGAACCGGCTATTATGCGCTCCAGACTTTTCTTATGCCATGTTGGTAAGACGATAATAGAGGAAAGTGACTAGGGAAAGGCCACATTTCAAATACGGGCCATGTGTGGTCTGGTGCGGTATTAGCAACCATAGCTCCAAATGACGAGTCCCGGGCATAGTAGAAATTTCGCTGGGAAATCCGGCTCAAAAATCCAAGAGGTCAGAGCAAGGGAAATATTGGCAGGATTGATGGCCCTTTGAAGAGTCTTCCCCTCAGTGTGATAGCGGGTCTGCTCAGGGTTCGGAATAGTACGACTGGTGAAGTTTTGGAGGCGAAACCAGGCTTGTCAGTTCTGGTGATGTCAATGACTGGACCTGACTAACTCGGGTGGTCCGCTACCAGCCGACCATCATTTCCGGTTATTAGCCCAGGTTCACTTCTCTCTC
Source organism: Tuber microsphaerosporum (assembly GCA_003521225.1). Lineage (NCBI taxonomy): Eukaryota > Fungi > Ascomycota > Pezizomycetes > Pezizales > Tuberaceae > Tuber > Tuber microsphaerosporum. The sequence goes on along the minus strand of QOVD01004740.1, from coordinate 5,921 downwards.
CCGAAAGTAATCCTTGTTACTTAATCAACCTCCTTCCGACCCTCTGGACTTTCGTAACAAATCAGAACTGCCTTATCATCGCCAACTTCCCCACTCAATCCGCACCATCTTCTGAATTTCTCAGTCCCCATAGGCCATTTCCCAACCTGGCCAACATGACGTTCTTGAATGTCAGAATGTCATAAGCAGAGAACCAGGGGTGAAAGCCACTTTAAGAGTGGAGACAGATTATCAGCAACAGCACATTTGTTTAACACAGTAGTGTTATATGAGTTCGTCTTATTGAAGTGGTTTCTAGTATCGTTGATTGTATGTTCAGACATCTCCGACTTGCTATTGTTTGTTCTGCTAAGGACTAGTAGTAGTTGGGTATGGTTGATGGATGATGTTCCTAGGAGCTGTGAATGGAAGAAAAGCAGAGTATAGTGAAAGAAGAGTGGGGTTTGTTAAAACCCGGTTGCAGGTTCAGCTAATCATCAGTGCCAAGAACATTTCAATTAAACTATGCGCACCCTGTGAAACCAATATCACTCTTGTGGCTACTATTGACATGGTAGGATCAGGTGTTATGTCTACGGGTTTCTACTCTAAATGCTAATCTATTGTTGCAAATCACCGGCACTCACTCCACTGCCGGCTATCGGACATCATTCCTACTTCCCCGCTCTTACCGATCACTTAGAAGATACGAGAAGGGTGTCGGAGGTTTGACCGCAGTCACGCGCTCTTTTCACATGCATGATGAGGTGTTCATGAAGCGCTAAGAGTAGTGATGGGCACGATCATGCTCGAGCATAAAGTTTTGGTGTGCTCGAGCAGGATTTATGCTCGAGCATGGGCCAAATTCTCTGCTCGAGCATGATCGTGCCCATCACTAGCTAAGAGCGGTGAGGAAAAGAGGGCAGAAGAGGTAGGGGAACGGTGTGAGGGAACATGGAAATGGTGTGGAGACATTTGTTAAAATTATGAGGGGAAATGTGTATCGTTTGATTGTGAAGCGAAGAAATAAAACCAAATGTAGCAGAGATAGACTTGTTATTCGGTGACCTGCCCTTCCTAAGATCGTTGCCTGAGGGGACTCTTTAAATACATGAATGCAGCTCTGCAAACTTTTCCGTGAACCTCTTAAACACAATAGCACCATTCCTCTACACTATCACGCAATTTCCTTTCCTCTGCTTTCCCCTCTTTTCCCGCTTGCACCTCCTCTTTCCCCTCTTTCACCGCTTTACCTACTTCCCGGCTTTCCCCGCTTTTACCCTCCTTCCCCTCTCACTACCCCGCACCTCGCATCGTTCACCGTGGGCCCAGGCACGGGGAAACGTCCGAGGGGGTTTCTAGGAGATTCTATGTTATCGGGTAGGAGGTGTCGTGATCGGGACTTGGAGAGCGCCGGTGATCAACAAGAACATTGAGGGAACGGAAGGAATAGTTGGCATTGAGTTTTTTGTATTTAAATGACTCCCCTCAGCCCACAAATTGTATGAGGCAGGTCACTGAATTATCCGTTCTCAATTGATATCTTTTGTCTCTTTTACTTCACTTGAGCTTCTCGGTTGATAGCAATATTTCGTCTCATAAAATTTCATCTATCACACAAGTCTCGTACACACCATCCTACTTGGCACCTGCGAGAACTCCTCATCATCACTGTAATTCCGGTACAAATAACACCGATTACTATTTCACGCCCCCAAGCCACTACAGCCTCAATAGCCGCCAGTGAAAAATTATTTTCTGGTAAACAATGCGAACACTGCAGCACCTCTTGTACAATCAACTTATGAAGGCAACCACGGTCCACGTAGAACAAAGAGGGCAAGTTCCACTATGAATCCCTTGACTCTAGAAATGTAAAAAGAATCGTTGCTCCTTCTCTTCTGCATTTCCTTGCCATTGTGTATACGTTGATTCTTGATTTGAGGGTCCTTGTCGACTTAGAGTCAATGTTATTTTTATTAATTAACATTTATTATTAACTGAAATTCCCACCTAACCACGCCAACAATCAAGGAGGCTACAACCCCTATACAAGAAAGCAATCCCACTTCTCCGAAGAATAGCTAACCCATACCCCCCACCGCAGCGAACTTGTTCCTGATCATTGAGGTGCTTGTTGGCCAGCAACTACGTGTGCCTTTTTGGCCAACCTTTGTTGAACCTGCATGCCTCGTGCTGTCTCGGCATCAAGCTGGTCTCTGATAGCCGCAATTTCTTTGTCGAGGGCGGTTCTCGCGTCTTCAATCGATGCATCTGCGAGGCGACGGTTGATACAAGTATAGATGATTCTTAACACGGCTGCGCCGAAGCCATCCACAAGCGTGGCAATTGGGGCGCACTATTTCTCCAGGAACCCTGAACACTGTAATAACCGGAGGTTATTAAACAAGATACTTCGATACTTGACAATTCCGTAAACAAACCTGCAATAAGTGTTCCCAAGCCTCCAATTAGCACTGTAGGCATCTACAGGACTCTAGCCCCCGGCATCCCGGGCGTGTGTCTTAAGCCGTAGGGCGAGAGCGTCCGTTCCTTGGGTAAGACTGCCCTCTAAGAGGGTGACTGTAGGTCCCTACAGTCCTTTACCGATCGGTAACTCTCGAATGGTACCTGCAGTCCTCACCCATCATCTATAATCCTCGCCAATTTCTTATAGGCAGTGTTCGCAACGGGGCAGTCCGTCCGGTCCTCACCCGAACTTGCCCTGCCGTCCCCGGCGAAGGACTATAGCCTCGTAGTCCCCGGCGAGAAATGTCTCATGTTAGTAATACTAGGGTTAGTAATATTTTCGAATACACGGTAGCATATAGAGCTACTGGGCTGACAAGAGACATAGACCGGAATTACTAGTAGCTTGCAGGGCTTGCGTCCAAGTAACGTCTTCCAATTTGGGTGTTATTTAGAACATGAAACGAAATGAGCAATAGTGCAGAGAGTAGAAACATGGAGACCTGAAACTGGATTTAAGAAAAATAACAAAGCGGTTCAAAGAGCTGAGGAAGACCGAAGACCAAGGGAGTATAGTTCCAACGCTTTCAATGTACTCTCCATCCAATTCACATCTGAATTGCTCCCACCATAGATTATACCACATGTAAATCCCATATCGTTTTTTGAGAGGTGTTGACTGACTCGTGGTTCTCGTGTGACATACTGGTTGGAGTTGGACTTGGAGAAAAGAGAGATAAACAACAATCGTAAGTTAAAAAGCAGAATTGATATCCCTAGAATCGTATACTCTGATCGTTTGAATCCCGTCTTGATAGAAATATTTTAAGCGAACTTCCTTCTCCTATTTAGCTTTACCCAGATGCGTGTAAGGTTGTATGATATGAATTGGAGAATTCAAAGTGTTCCGGGTAGGAGTGGAGGGAACTCTTTGGCATTGGAGTGATCCTCTCGGTTCGGCCGTCATCTAGCGTCCCCCACCGTCCCCCACCGTCCCCTGCAGTCCCCTGCAGTCCCCGGCAGTCACCCACAGTCACCCGCCGTCCTCACTGTTACCTGAAGTCCCCCGCCGTCCCCTGCAGTCCCCCACGCTAATTTGTCTTACATTGCAGGGCCCGCCGTCCTACCCAAAGACGGCCGTCCTGAGGGTTTCAGGACGGGTTCTGACGGGAATTTGCCGTCCCGTCCCATCCAGGGCTCTTGGCAGTCCCCCCGTCGGGCCCTGCGGGGGCCCCGGACGGTTGAGAACACTGCTTATAGTGCTCCCGATTACCTTTGAGACCCGTCAATCACGGGCAAGGCCCCCCCAGTAACCTGCCTGCAGGGTCTGCCGGTTACCAGCAGAACCACTGATCGCCTGTCAGCCACAGCACCCGGAAAATATGATCCTGGTGAGGGGTCGTGATGTTTGTTGAAAATATTCAATGCGGAGGTAATGATTGACCGGGAGGATTTTGTGCAGCGGAGTGGAACGGCTTAAGTGAAGACACAAAGTTCGTATTATACGGAGATGAATATTATAGTTAATTGTGATGAGTTGAAGAAAGGAAAGACTGGAGGAAGACGTGAAGTGAGGGAAAGAAAGAGAAATGACTAAAAGGAAAGACAGGAGAGTAAAAACATTTTTATAGGTTGCGCGTTCTTTGACAGGTGGGTATGTGTACCAGTGCAGCCTTGTAGTGCGGGCACATCCTGCATCAGGTGCGGTCGTAACACTGCGATTTCCAACAATGTTTTTAAGATGATTAGGAACGAAAATATTGAAAGCTTGATGGATGGGGGGGAGGGATGTAGGCAGGGATAAAGAGGAAAGGGGAAGAATTGAGCAGAGGGAAGATGCAAGCGCACTTGAACTAGTTCATATATTGAACATAGATTTGGGAGTTTGTGACGCGTCAGCTGGCTGAAAGGATAAACTAGAGTTTCCGGATTGGGAAACAGCGATTGGCGCTACACATGTCACATACTGACATAAAGGGAATCCATTGCGAATGCTTCATAGTGACGCTTTAGACAGGAACCTACTGGACAGGAATATTTTTTGGCTTCCTGTTCAAAATGTGAACGCCAAAGGCACAATCTATTCTATGTGGATAATACTTCACAGGTACGAGCGGTGCTGTGGGCACGCTAAGCAAGGAGGGAGATAGTAGTAGAGCAGATTGGTAGGAGTTCTAGTTCTACCTAAGCGAGGTGGGCGGTAGCGACCATATTTATACAGAAGTGCATCCTCCAAGTATAAGAGAAGTAATATAGGGAAACAATGTAAGAAACATAAGTGCGAACATGTTTGACCCGGAAATCCTGCCAAGTAAATCCCAAATAATGTGTCTAAATCTAAGATGGTGTGAGCGCAATATTAGGAATAATTATAAGATAATATAACCAAGATTGATGCATATACCATGCATAAACAACGGTGAAATCCCGAACACCAGATAAGAAAACACATATGAAAATCCACGATAATATCCTGAAATAATAATAAAATACAATATACTATGTCCTAGCTGTAGTAATGTAAGCGGTGTACAGGTGGAACCGAAACACAAACTAAGTATAAGCAATATATGGTAATATCATAAAATATACATAGGAAATATACGGAAATTTGAACACTTCCCCACATTATCTACAGCCCAATAATGTAACCATTCGCTTATGTGCTGGCTTCGCTAGGATGTTGGTGCAAATATCAGCAGGTTTATTGACTGAGTCGACCTTAAGCAGTACGATGTCACAAACCTGACTAGGTGAGGAGTATGGTTTCACATGACTCATGGTTATGAGTCATAGGTTTGTAATTTGTTTCACATGACTGGCACTTGTGATGACATCGTTATAATGTTATTGGTTGATGTTTTCATATGACGCACCATTGTGGTCATATGATGTAGGACTGTCGCACATGACTCACATTACGAGTCATGGGTTTTACTCCGGTGACGCGAGTTGCGCACACGACTTGTTATTTGGATTATGATTGGTTTAAGTATGTTGCGCAGCTGACTTGTTAGAAGTCAGCTGATGGATTTCGCACATGACACGCTACGAGTTATGAGGTCATGTGACTCAAGGGTATGAGTCACCAGGGTTAGGGTTGTGGGAGGAACGCTTATATAAATGGGCCGTGACCGACCAGTAGTTAGACACAAACGATCTCCTCTACACCTCCGGCGATTGAAATCTCAACACCATGAGAAATCATCGTCAACTCCTCCCCCCCCCTCTCCCCTCCCTTGATGGCCCCGTTGCCTAGGAGGGTGACGACACTACCTTCTTCCTCTTCTATTATGGCCTCGCCTTGAGGAAGCGTTGTCCTAGAAGTTGTTTGAAGGCTCTCCTCACCCACCCCCTCGTCCCACGGTCGCAAGCCTCGCTTAGCGATCGCCCCGGTCGGCTTTACTTCTTTCTACGTTTGCGGTCGGCGTTATGGTGTCCGGACCTTGGTGAAAGTACGTCCTTGGCTCTAC
>QOVD01004730.1:0-10444 GCA_003521225.1 Tuber microsphaerosporum | reverse complement strand
GTACTCATGAGTACGTCATCTCGGCACTCATTTACCAAAAGTATCTCCTGGGCGGTCAAGACAGTGGGAAAATTGGTCTCATGCATTGGTGCCAATAGACTAGCCGTATGTAGATAGGTCTGACTTGGCATAAGATCGTGCTTATATAAACGAAAGTGAGTATATACTGTTTAGGCGATATAAACTTTAAAAAGGGATACCGGTATTCACCGGCGTATTAGTAATTATAATCCGCGCTAATGCGTGAGACCAATACTCGCAATGTCGAAGCGTTTTTAGAAAAGACTGGGTCCGCAGGAGGTTGCGTCTGACCTGCTTGACCGGGTTGGGGCAATAAGAGGAGGCAACGTTCATGATGACTTTTCAACAATGCTCCTCAAGGTACATAGGGTTTAAAACACGATAGAAAAGCTACAAAGGTTGTATATAGATAAGATACAGATAGAAACTAGAAATTAAACCATTTCCATCCTTATCTGCAATACAGGCTTCCATGCGGGCCGACATTGAGTCAATATATTGGTTAGGTCACTCAACTGGGTAGTTGTTCCAGAACTATGGTGATTATAATAGAGATATATAAGAAGGATTACAGGAGTACCAACAGGAGCACGAACGATCTCCTCTCCACCTCCGGCAATTGAAATTTCAACACCATGAAATATCATCGTCAACCCCACCCACCTCCCACTCCCCTCTTCTGATGGCCTCGTTGCCTAGGAGGGTGACGCGTCCTCATCCTTCTCCCCTCTGTTCCCCTTCTGATGGCATTGCTCTCTCGGGCAGTCTTTGTCTAGGGGGTTCACGGTTACTCTCCCTCCCCTTCCCCGCTTTCGCTTCGCTGCCCTCGCTTAGCGTTTGCACATGGTCGGCAACCTCTTTCTCGTCAAGGGCCTTCTGCAGTTTCGGGTTATCGGTGAAGTAGTGGCCCCGGTGGCTCTGCTCCCTGGTATCGCACTTTCTCCTGGGAACTCTGTTTGGTACGGTCAGCATCGTCGAAAAACTGTGATCTCGTTTTGGTCGGTCGGTCTCGCACTTCTTGATTGGGTCTACCCCTCCGTCCTCCTCCTTTCTTGGTCGTTCGTTCCGTGGCTCGGTTACAGCCTCCCACTCGTTTGTCGGCCGCCTCACTGTGGTCAGCCCCTCCTTGTCCGGCTGGTACCCTACTGCCATCATCATCTCGGTTGTGTTCCGGAGGGTTAGTTTGTATCCTCTTACGCCACACAGCTCTGGGTTTCTTCGATTGCGTCGTTCCTTCCACGGTCTATCTATAGCCATTCCCCGTAGCTTCGCTACGGCGTTCACCAACTTTTGGGGCATTTAGGGGACAGGCTCCCGGAGGGGGGAAGGCTGGTGGGGTATGTTGGCTGGGACAGTAGTACACTTTTGGGTTTCTCGGTTAGGGTCTCACTGTCGTTTGGTGTCTTACTTTCTGCTTGTCTGTAGAGGTCTTGTCGGAGCTTAGGCCTATGTTTTCTTTCTGTAGTTTTCTACCCATAGTACCGGACTTGTATGTGGGTTTCCGCTCTTGTCGGGCAGGGTCAGAGGGTTTTTAGCAGAGGGGGGTACGGGATGGACTGTGGATTTGGAAGCGCACCGGGTCTTTGGGGTCATAGCTGATGCTGCACATCCTTTTTGTTCCGTAGCGGGTCTTGTACTGTAAGCCATAAAACGAAAATAAAAGAGTGATAAAAAAAAAAAAGAAAAAAAAAAAAAAAAAGAAAAGGAGTACCAACAGGAGGGCAAAACAGAAGACAGATCTTCTCAACAACCTGGTGGATCTTAGCAGCTGTCATTCTTGGTCTAATTTCAGCTTTAAGAAGGTCCTTTATTTTACATCAGATGGTTTCAATAGGGTTTAGATCAGGTGAGTTAGAAGGTCAGATAAGTTTGTGGAGATTCAGCTGCTCCTGGGATGAATTGTGATAATGATAGACATGAGGGAGAGTGTTATCCTCTATTATTACAAGACCAGATGACTGTACATTTGCTTCTAAAGTAAATGGATAGAGAAGAGGTGCTAGAATTCTTTCTCTCTGAATGTAGAAGGCAATTTCACCCTTTTTGTCCTTCTTTCTCACCTTTAATTTCCCTGGCTCTTGAGGATGCTCAAAGTTCATATGAGTAAACCACTCAATCTCTCTAAGGTCCGTAATATAGTCTTGCTGTAAGTGCAGAACAGCTGTATACAGCTACCCCTCTGTCTTATCCGGGGGAGTATATACATAATATGGAAGCTCAGATCCTAACCAAATTATTGTAACGTGGGTATCCTGTAGGAAGATGGATCCTAAGGTTGCGACCGCACCAATGTCTCAAAGTAAAATAAAGATATGTGTAAAGTTTAAAATAAAGAATCTGTAACGGCCCCACGGGGTGGTGCCGTATATCGATAGGATAACGATACAGTCTCTATACCAAAGTGCGGTATCTAACGAGAGTAAGTACCGGAGGCTTAGACGAAGTTGTTGTAACAAACTTCTTACTATATCGCAACTACTTAAGTAGTTTCTAATAGTAGGTGTTTGGTAAAACTAAATGAATACTAAAGATTCTTGAAGCGAATTGAAGGAGTAACTGTTCAACCAAGTATATTGAAAACTCTGTCTGTCGAAGTCTGCCTTCTCTTAGTCCGGAGAATAGCAGGTCTTAAATACACTTGCCAGGCAATCCCGTGCCTTGCTTAAACAAATAACAATAAGGCTTCGAAAATGGTAGCCTTGAAACTCCTTAGGTATCAAATCTAACACATGGTGAGTATCAAACGATACTCGAAACCAAACATAAAACGTACTGAGTATTAAACGATACTCAAAACCAAACATAAAACATATTGAGTATCAAACGATACTCGAATCCAAATATAAAACATACTGAGTATCAAACGATACTCAAAACCAAATATAAAACTCACTGAGTATCAAACGATACTCAAAAACCAAACATAAAACTTCACTGAGTATCAAATGATACTCAAAAACCAAACATAGTAACTTAGGTACCTGTACCGGTTACACCCCGAAAACAAAATAAAACTCTTATTTCAAAACATAAAAAACTCAAACATCATTCCTCACTATCGTAATCAGTATCCAAATATGGCTCCCAAAACTCTTTGTCAACCGGAGGTTCAATAACATGAGATTCAAAACCATCCCTAATAGGAGAAAAACAAACCGTAATATACCCAGAAAAAACAATAGGAAATTCATCTCCTGGCATGTTGTCAGTCCACTATGCCTGCACCATCTCCATCGAGTTCTCTAGTCCTTCGATAGGTTCCCAAGAGTTCTCGCTTGCTGGATATCCAATCCACTTGACCAAGAATTGGTCTCGTCCATGCCTCTGCCTATGATCCAATATCGTTTCCACTTCCCATTCCTGTTCTTCGTTGATGAGGATAGGTGCTGGTTTGGCATGGGTCCTGCCCGGAAATCGTCGGTTATCGTTAGGGTGGTAGGCTTTGATGACTGAACAATGAAACACTCCCTTCTGCCGACGGTATATCCTCGAGTCCATACTGACTGTGTAGTTCTGTGTTTGTTCATCGTATTCCAATACCGTAATGGGTCCTCGCCATTGTGGTTGTAGTTTCTTTGACCTTCCAGATTCCGTCGCAAATTGGTCTCCAAACACCATGACTATTCCTCCTACCTCCACTGGAATATATTCTTTTCTTCTCTTGGCTGCCACTCTGGCAGACCTCGCCCTTGCCAGTCTCAATGCCTGGTAGGCCGCATTTCTGATCTCCTGATGTCTGTTGTAGTAATCGTCAGAGGCAGGAACTGCAGAGGGGTAGGTTTGGTAGGTATCAAGTAGAGAATAGTCTCGTCCATATACTGCTTTATATGGTGACATGTTAATAGTATCTGAGTGTCCAGCGTTAGAATATGCTGTCACTTCAGGAAGGGAGGAGAGCCAGTTGGTTTGGCGGTTGTTGATAACGTTTCTCAGGGCAGTTTTAAGTTCCCTGATTGTTCGTTCAGCTAGCCCATTGGTTTGGTGGTGGCCGGGCGCAGCCATGATGTGTTCAACCCCCATGGTCTTGAGGGTCTGCTTCCAGAATTTGGAAGTAAATCGTGGGTCAGCATCACTGACAATCGATGTAGGTACTCCATGTGGTGTAAAAATATAGTGCCGGAGTAGTTCCATGGCAGTTACTGCAATAGCATTAACTGAGGTTGGGATTAGCCAGCTATATCCCACTGCTCTATCCACTACTACCAATACCGAGTCCTTTTCCTTTAGCCTAGTAAAAGGTCCCATGAAATCGATAGCATAACTTGAGAATATCTCAGAGGGGAAAGGGAGGGTAAGTGCTTCGCCTTCCGGTAAGGTATTGTGTTCCTTATTTGCCTGGCAAAGTTCACTTTGCCTTACAAAATCCCTAAAATCCTTCCTCATTTCTGGCCAGTAGATATACTCGGTAGCATATCGTAGGTTGCGGTCCGCGCTGTGGTGTCCCTTGTTTTGTATCTCGCTAATCATTAGTTCCCTAAGTGTTTCTCCATTGACCCTATGTCCTCTTGGTATGTAGAGGCAGTCGTCTCCTCCTCGAGTGGTGGCATAGAGTAGTCCATTACGGATGCGGTAGTGTTGCATCTTTCCTCCTCGGGATGTGTTGTTGGAGTCCAGGGCCAATTGGTAGACTGGGTCGTTCCTGTATCCTTTGATCATCTGTTCCCGCCAGATGGATTCCATATCGTTTACGGCCTGTGTGATATCCCTCTCGTCCACCACCCTCTGCCATCTCGAGATCTCGTCCTCTTTTTCCTCTGGTATATCATTGTATACCTCATAGAGGTTTCGTTCGTGGTGGGGTAGCCTAGGTGGATCAACGACAGGAACGATGTTATAGCTTGGTAATGGCCCTCCATAGAGGGGCTTGGTAGTTGCTGATCTTCGCACCTGATGCTCTGGGTAGTCAGGGCTTTCGCATGGGATACCGGTGGTTGTGCAACCAAGGGCTTCATGTAATCGTTTCTGAATCTTCGATAGGTCCAGCCTGGGTCGAGTCGAGATGATTTCATCAGGTTCAGTATCCATGTCCTCATCCTTATCGATGGGGGAAGCAGTAGCTGGCGGGCTACTGCCTGGGAAACCGCTATAAGTCTTGGTAGGTGGCTTCAATTCTTCGTGATCAGGGCACGCTGGTATATCGCAGAATGAGCAGTGCATGGCTGAGTGATCTATTTCCTCCTGGCTCCTGTTGCTTCCGATACTCCTATAATCTTCTCAATCATTAATGGGAGGGTACTCTCGATAGTCTTTGAAGTCGCATTCACTACCACAGCTATCGTGGTCATGAATGTATTGGACAGGAAGGCTCTCGTATCGAGACATTTTGCTCGATAGGTATTCCGTGTAAAGGGCAATAGGTTGGGTGTCAGAGGGCAATAGAGGATTGGACTCTGGTTCTTCTTGAGTATGGTCTTTAGCGTAATGAGGATATTCGGTATCGTTCACATAGAGGCGTGATAAAGCGTCAGCTAAATAGTTCTATTTCCCTGGCCGGTATACTATTTCTGTGTCATATTGGCCTATGAATCCTCTCCAACGTAGCTGCTTCTTGGTTGGTGTTTTGCTCGTTTTGAGGTGCATCAGGGGTTGATGGTCTGTGACAATCGTAAACCTGTTTCCTGCCAGGAGGTGGTGGAGTGCTGTGAGTGCGTCCACAATCGCTAATGCTTACTTATCTGTGGTCCCATAATTCATCTGGGAGTTGGAGAATTTCCTACTATGTAATGCTGCCGGTCTTGCAGTATCAGCTGTTTCCCCTTGTCCTACCCATGCTCCAACTCCAGTGTCTGATGCATCGGTTATCAGCCATATTGGTAATGCTGATTCATAGTGTAATGGTTTCATAACCTCGTTCTGTGCAACCATTCGCTTAACATTTTCCATGGCTTGGTCATGTGTTGCAGTCCACACAAATTCTTCTGTTCCAGTAAGCGTCGTGAGGGGTGCAGTTATCTTTGTTATGTAGGGCAGGAATTGGCTGATATAGTTAACAGTACCGAGGAATTCCTGCAGTTGCTTTTTATTCTGAGGTGTAGTCCATTCTTCAATTTTCGTTATCTTCTCAGATGATGGCTTTAGACCTTCTTCGTCAATTATGTGTCCTAGCACATCCATATTGGTGCAGAAAAATTCCGATTTCTTCCTGCTTGCATATAATATCGCTTTCTTGAGCTTATCGCAAACCTCTGATATGTGTTTTATATGGTCTTCCTCTGTATCGGAAAATATGAGTATATAGTCAATATAAACCCACACAAATTTTCCTAGGTAGTCGGCGAATAGGTCAGACATTATGCGCATGAATGTTCCTGGAGCATTCATATCTCCTTGCAGCATGACCTTGCTGACGAAACAACCAAAGGGTGACTTGAAACCGTTCTTATCCACGTCCTTTGGTGCTACTCTTGTTTGGAAATATGCATCGCTAAGGTCTATATTGCTTCGATATCTAGCTCTTGCTAGTGAATTCAGGATCATCCTCTGGTTTGGAATTGTTTCATCGTCCTTGATGGTTATATCATTCCTTGCAGTGAGGTCAACCAGTGGCCTCATGCGTATCTTATCCTTCTTTTCCTGGGCGAACATAGGTGCTGCTCCATGTACTGCCTTTCGTTCGATAATCCCGCTTTCTATCTTTTCTTCTATCCACTTTCCGAGGTCTGCTACCCACCGTTCTGGGATTGAATAGGTTGGTAAACTCCTTTGTTCCGTTCCTGGTTTGAGTCTGATCTCATGGTTTATCTTTCTGAGTGGTGGTAATCCTTCTGGTATAACTTCCGGGAATACCTCTGGGTGTTGTTCCATAATAGTTTCGGTACTAACTATGGCCGCTCTTATGTTTCCGCTAGTAGGTGTGCAGTTAATCCTAACTTTCTGTTTTGGAAAAACTATTGCTAACTTGCCACATTCGATTGTAGCTTGGTGTTGTTTGAGGAATGGCATTCCTATAAGAGCATTGTATTTTGCTAGATTTCCAACGATCATTTTGTTGCCTTTGACACTGAGCCTTCCAACTGAGAGGTCAACGATACATTCCTTATGGCTTTCTGATCGGGATCCTTTCATAGGCATGTGTATCTTGGTAGGTTTTTCCATTTCCGTACAGGGAATACCGTGAACAGTGACGAAATTTGCCCTTATTAGTTTGGCTCCAATCTTTCGTGTATCAAACAGCACTCTAGCTTCTTTTCCATTGATAAATATGGTACCTTCCAGCGCATCTTGTGCTTTGATTGTTGCGGGTCGAGTTGCTTTAGCTGATACATAGCTTTCGATCTCAAGGAAGTTGATAGAGACTTCGTCATATGCGTCCTCTAGTTCAGCTAAGTTGGAGGATGCTTCCTTCTTAACCTTTGTCTTTCCGTTATCGCTTTTGCTTGGACAGTCTTTTGCTATATGCCCTTTTCCGCCGCAGGTGAAACAGGCTCCTTTATCCTTTCGGTCCTTAATCTTGGAGGGATTAGTTTGTTTATTGAACCCTTTCTTAGGTTTCCGATCCTGTTTCTGGTCACTATAGTTGTGGTCTTTCTTCTCATGCTTGTCTTTTCCATAAGCTCCAGTGCTTCGGTTGATAGCATCTAGTCTTTCTGCAGTGGCGATAATTTCGTGTATTGATTCATCGCCTTCGTATCGAGCTTCCACATCTTGTCGCAGCTTTGAGTGCATATATGCGAATAGTTGTTGGATAAAGGCATAATCGCTAATGGTGTAAGCAGGTAATCGCGACCTATGCATGAGTAGATCTGTGGCAACAGTCACGATTTCGTCTACTTTGCCATTCTTGACTTGGCGTATATCATGGAACTCTCTATAGATGTTGTCTTTCTGTTTTGATGACTGAAATCGTTCCCTCAGATAGGTGATTAATAGGTCCCTGGTGATATCTTCGCCATATAGTTTTGCAGCCTGGAATGCAGCTTCTTGTGCTCGCCCTTCTGTATATAGGATCCAGTAGTTCCCTGATCCTTCCACGCTCTGTCGTACTCCATGAAGGCGTAGGTAGAGTTGGACTGAGTTGTACCATCTGTCAAATGCTTCTGGTTTGAGGTCGTCACCTTCGCCGGTAAACTTCCTTGGAGTTGGTACTTTGATGCTTAGCTTCGCTGTTGTGGCTGGGCTAGGTGTGGGACTTGCTGGCCTATTGCTAGGACCTGCACCTTCGGACATTCTGTCTGAATCGCTGCTACTGTCTGAATCGTCAGGGTCGTTTCCTGGTGCAGCTTGGGTTGGAATAGCCTTTGTAGGTGATTCCGGAAACCCGCCTGGGGTTGGTGTTCTTGCCTTTTCAAATTCCTTCGATGATTCCGCTAGGACTTGCTGGACTTCGTCCCTGGATAGCTGCCTGGCAGCTTCGTCAATGGTGAACTGTTCCTTTGAGGCTTTGATAAATCGTCCTTGGCTATCTCTGGCCGGTCTCTTTCCTGCTAGTTTAGAGGCCTTGCCCCTACTTGGATCCTGAGACTGCGAAATCTTTATAACTTGTTGAAGTTAAAAAAATGTAATGGCCCCACGGGGTGGTGCCGTATATCGATAGAATAACGATACAGTCTCTATACCAAAGTGCGGTATCTAACGAGACTAAGTACCGGAGGCTTAGACGAAGTTGTTGTAACAAACTTCTTACTATATCGCAACTACTTAAGTAGTTTCTAATAGTAGGTGTTTGGTAAACCTAAATGAATACTAAAGACTCTTGAAGCGAATTGAAGAAGTAACTGTTCAACCAAGTATATTGAAAACTCTGTTGGTGGAAGTCTGTCTTCTCTTAGTCCGGAGAATAGCTGGTCTTAAATACACTTGCCAGGCAATCCCGTGCCTTGCTTAAACAAATAACAATAAGGCTCCGAAAATTGTAGCCTTCAAACTCCTTAGATATCAAACCTAACACATGGTGAGTATCAAACAATACTCGAAACCAAAGATAAAACATACTGAGTATTAAACGATACTCAAAACCAAACATAAAACATATTGAGTATCAAACAATACTCGAATCCAAACATAAAACATACTGAGTATCAAACGATACTCAAAACCAAATATAAAACTCACTGAGTATCAAACGATACTCAAAAACCAAACATAAAACTTCACTGAGTATCAAACGATACTCAAAAACCAAACATAGTAACTTAGGTACTTGTACCGGTTACAGAATCAACCAGTAAAACTTAATATTGTTAAACCTAAAAGCTTTACTCAATTCAAGTTCTTCTTAAGGATAGATGGTTATCAGGATAGGGTGTTCTTTGCTTATACGTAGTAGATATAAATATAGAGTCAAGTAATACCCCATCACTACCATGACCTCTCACAAGCATCCTGCTCACCTCAGGATTTATCCTAGACACCCTTACCGGCAGAATAAACCTTCGGAGATGTCGGATAGCTTGGATATAGTCAAGCCCACCCACCGGAAGTGGTTTCTTCAATGTATCTCCAATAGAATCGCATGAGAGAAAACCTCTTACGATCGTTAACATCCCAGTGGTGAACTGTATTGTCAACGCCTGAACTATATGTCAGTCAGACTCACTGGCCCATCAGCGTTATCATCTTCATACAAGCTTGGTAGTTATTTGTCTCTACTGTATGCTCATACTAGATTCTGTTTAACTACTTAGCTCCCCCGGTCAGAAGTATTTGTTGTGTTGGCTTCCACAGTTGCTACCCAGAACCAATCCAATAATAACTATCTCTATTGTGACTAAATCAGCAAAAAAAAACAGTTTGCATTTTGGTCTTCCTGTGCATCGTGGCTCTTCCTGAAAACCAGCTTGCATTCTGAACGTCAGTTTGCATCCTGATAATGAGTTTTCTTCCTGAGAAAAATGAACTTGTTCAGAGAGAAAAACACGTTAGCTTCTCTTATAAATAGTAGTTTATTCTAGATACATCTCAAAGTTCAGACCTTCACTGTATCAGATGACTGACCAATCAATAATTCACATTTTTCACAGCAAAATTTGACTTCCCCACTTTGAACCCCTGCATGTACCCAAAATAGTAGACTCTAGGAAGTGCCACTAAGTGCAATTAAGTTAAAATCAGCCACTAGCAAACTGGCCAAAAGTTAGTTTCTGGTATGCACAAGAAGATAGTTTCCATATATTTAGAAAGGAAACAGGGGTCTCAGGATGTACAGGATGCAGAAAAAAGTACACTTTGTTTTTTTGCTGATGTAGACTAATGCTTCTAAAGTCCAATTACTTCCCTCAGATATGATACACTACTTAGGGTTGGCACAGACTTACTATAGGGTCAGTTCTGGAAGCAATTCTGGTTGTCCCTGAAACTCCTAATAGACCTTCTGGTGGACTCTCTTACTACCTACGGGCTAGTATGAGACTCCCTATACCCATCAGGTGCCTAATTGCCAAAGTAAGTGACCTCCCGTTGGGGGGCCACTTTTTTTTTTTTTTTT
>QOVD01004727.1:0-20887 GCA_003521225.1 Tuber microsphaerosporum | reverse complement strand
GGGTGACGACACTACCTTTTTCCTCTTTTATTATGGCCTCGCCCTGAGAAAGCGTTGTCCTAGAAGTTGTTTGAAGGCTCTTCTCACCCACACCCTCGTCTCACGGTCGCAAGCTTCGCTTAGCGACCGCCCCGGTCGGCTTTACTCCTTTCTACGTTTACGGTCGGCGTTACGGTGTCCGGACCTTGGCGAAAGTACGCCCCTGGTTCTACGGCTTGTCCCTCGATGGGGAAAGCTTCGGTCAGTAACTTCGCGGTACTCGCTGTCGTCCTCTCGGTCCGAAATCGCTCGAGCATGGCCTGTTTGTTGGTTGTTTCTAGCGAGTTGTTTGCCTTCCACCCCACTCCTCTCCTGGTCGCTTCGTCCCATGGTCCGGTTACAGCCACCCCCTTGTTTTTCCTCGCCCTCGCTTACACGATCGGCTTGGCTCATTCTTTCGGCTGGCATCCTCTCTGCCTGGTGGCTCCACTCGCCTCCCTGCGGCTGCCCACGGTCGCATGCCTCGGTTACGACTGTTCATGGTATTGCACCGCCTCCTTGGACGACCTTCAGCCTTGGCGCGATGTAATTTTTGCTGGTTTCTTTCGTGTTATGATTGCTCCTGTATTATACTGGGTGATGGCTGGCCCCCGTTTGGATTGTTGGAGTTTTCTCCTCGGTCTATTTGGGTTTTTTTCTCATGGGTTATACTTGTTTGTCTGTTCTCTCGCTTTGTTTTGATCAGACGTTCCACTCCTTGTTTGCTGCTTAGGCAGGGTTTTTTGAATTTTTAGGGGGTAGGAGTTTATGGCAAGTGGTTTTCCTGTTGTTTCCTGTCTGCGGGGTTTTGGGGATTTACTTTGTCGTCCGCTTCGGCCAGCCGATGGTGTTTTTCTCTCTTGTCTGCAGGATCGTGCGGTTGGGCCCACACCAGAGGGTCTTGGGATGATGGCTTTTTCCACCGGCGCCAGGTTGGATCGTGAGGTTTTTGTTGGCCATATCTGATGATGCATGCTGTCTTTGTACCTCGGTAGTTGAAAACAATAGTATTTGATATAAAAAAAAAAAAAAAAAAAAAAAAAAAAAAAAAAAAAAAAAAAAAAAAAAAAAAAAAAAAAAAAAAAAAAAAAAAAAGCTTTTGAATTGGTTGGTTCCAAAATGCGTTTTGAAAAACGCGTTTTGAATCGACGAACTGCTCGAGCCAAACAGCCCCTTAGCTTTCGCCTTTTTACCTAGCAAGGTCCTTTTCCTTCTTCCTTGCTCTCGTAGCCATCTTGATGATGGCCTTTTCGTCCTCGGACTCTACTTTACCATTGGCAAAGGGAAGATCATGGCTCATCCCAATTTGCAAGAACTTCTTCCTGTTGTCTTTCTTCGCCTTCCGGATGACCTGGTCTTTAGTCGGTGCCCGACAGTCCTTCTCACTAATGATCTTGAAAATGACGCTATACTTTCCTGGCTCTAGCTCGAGTTCAGTGTTTACACTTAGGCACATGCCAACCTTTGATCGTGAGCAGGTGATATATTCAATCTAACCTTCCTTCTCGATTGGGAAGTGGCGACCGAAAGGATACCGGCCCTCAAGACCACGGAAGTAGCGGCCATCGAGTTGGGAGAGGACGATGACCACAGGACCCTTTGTGGTAACCTTGAATGTGAATTGGGTCGGGCTGTATGTTGTTGCCCAGGGTACCGGCACCCGGATCCAGCGGCTTGTAACTGTTCGGCAAGGGCCGAAAAGGTTTGTACGATTGATCTCAGCGAATTTGTGCAGGAAGCCATTATCAGGGGTTGTTAGCTATGAGCGAAAACCCAATGAGATATGTTTTAGCTCACATGACATCCAAAAAGCGCCGTCTTCTCCAAATTGATGCTCCAATAGTGTCATCTATTCAGTTGTCCATTCTTTTGAACCATCGCTCCATGGACCGATCCACTCGGCGAATCTCCATGGGTTTTTAGGACAGTTAATCAGGCTCTGATTGACACTGGGAGGATAGAAGATGATACCTTATCAAGAGGAATCGCTTTCCTTTCATCTCCCTCGCCTGGAGGACCGAGTAGGCATGTCCTGAAATAATTCCGGATCGGTTTACTGGTCCGCTTATAGCAGCTGCAAACAGGAAATCCTTGTTTAACTGAAGAGGTTCTTCCTTCTAGAACCTCTCCTTATCTAGAATATCACAAGGATAAAACTCGCTTTTAACACCCTCAGTCAATTCTTCAACACCGTCGCTACTCTCTGAGTCAGCCAACTGTCGCACACTAGAATCATGCCAGGAACAAGGGAGAAGTGAAAGCTCACCCTCTGCAGCCTCCCTCATTCGCACAGGGATCGCCATGAGCCTTGGCAAACGCTTTCTCCAGTAAAGGCAGCCATGTCTCGTTTTGATCCTCGCACTGGGCGAACCACAATGCCTTAGACCCTTTGAAAAAAGTCTCGTTATACTGCTTTTCCTTACCCCAGAATTTTGGATATCCTCCCCCGCATCATGGTACTCCTAGTTCTTGAGGTATAGTTGGTCATCGACGATAGTCAATATCCATTCGCCATCTAGCCACCATTAGGTTGTTAATGAGAGTGATCTGATGTATTCAAGTTAGGGCCAACATACCACCTATAAAGATAAACCCATAAACACTCAGCTCTACAACATACCAGTAAGTTAGCGAGAGGGTTTGTCAACATTGGGTAGGGTGGAGCGAGAAAAAGCCATTGCGTATTTAGGTAGTTATCACTAGTTGAGACGTGACATTGAGTTGCGAAGGCGTGGATTGAGTAGAGAAGGAGGGGATTGACTTTTGGTTAACTTATTTTGGTTCTGTTTGCTTTTAAAATCAATTTTGGGCTCTGTTATTATAGCTCAGGCGGAACCACGACAAAAGGTCGGACAAAAGGTATCAATACACCCTTTTCATTACAAAAAGAGAGTGACAAAAATAAAATAACCTGATTCATGTCCTAACCATTGTACCCCGAAATAAGGAAAGAAAACGGGAATGCTGAACCCATTAAAAGATGAACTTCCCAGATAAAACAGAGAAAAAGTCAGTTCAGATATCCATGGTGGCGGTCATTTTTTTTGTTTTTTTTGTTTTTGTTTCTCGAGCTGTGGGGGAGGACTGGACAGATTATTTTACTTTTTATATCTTAATTTTTGTATTTTGGTTTAAAAAAACAAAAGAAGAAAAAAAAGTAGAAAATAAGAAAAAAGTAAAAAAAAAAAGAAAGACTGGAGCCAGGTCTTATTTGGTGGAGGTTTTCGTGGCCAGAGCTGAAGCCTCTGTGAGGTCTGAGGACTGGGGGGCAGGTTGCACAAGCTTCCTACTATATTAGCAATACAATTCAGGTTCTAAGTGGGGCTTCTTACATTTTGTGGAAGAAGATTCGCAACAACAGCAGGTGGAACAACCTTGATGTATATGTCGATAAAGTAGGCCATTATCTATAGATTATGTTAGTATCAGTGAAACTTAATCAGTAAGGTAGTACTTACCCCAAAGGAGGCAATAGCAGCAGCCCAAATGGTTGAAAATTGACATGCAATCAATTTCTGCCCAGCCTTGATGCTTGCCATGTCCATTCTAGTTACCCCTTCACGTTCATAAACGTACTATCACCAGTCAGTTAGCAATAACTACTGTAGATTACCAATTGAAAAAAGAAAAAACCTTTAGACTTTTACTAAAACGTTGATCAAGTTCTGAATGGAGCTCCCACTATTTAATAGTTAGGAAAGAAAATAAAAAAGAAAGCCCAATCGTAGCCGTAGAGAAGAGAGAGGGAGAGAAAAATAAAAAAATATAAGGGAGAGAGAAAGAGAGAGAGAGGAAGGGAGAGAAAGAAAGAGAGAGAGAGAGAGAGAAGAAAAAAAATAAAAAAAATAAAAAAAGAGGAAAGGAAAAGGAAAGGGGATAAAGTAAACATACAAGTTGATCCTTAGTGGAACTTTTTTGGCTTCTGGGTTGATTGGGTGGTTGGCTTGTGTTGCTCGACTTCATGACTAATGTATCACAGGCCTCTGAAGGGTCTCGGGCTGCCCAGCAATCTCAAACCGCCAAGAGGTCTTGTTCCCACAAGGCTCATAGCAAGCTTGGTACGGAACATTGAAGGAAGCAAAGAGAGAGGGAAAAGAAGGAAAGTGAAAAGAAGGAAAAGGAAAAGAAAAAGAAAAATAAAAAAAGAGAAAAAGAAAAAGGAAACGGAGGCGGGAGCGGAGGAAAAAAGAATGGTGAAGGAAAGAGAGAGAGGAAAGGATGTGGGGGGTGCAGATTCCTATTTATATCAAGCCTGTCGGCTCGACGTCATTGCGTGACATTTGTAAAAATGAGGGCCTAGAATCCCGACCTAGAACCCTCTAGAACCCTTGGAACTAGTTCTAGCTTGGTGGTATTATTATTATTCACAGGACTAGTGTTGATTTTGTATGATACCGGTAGTATTCTGTGCTCATATCAATATACAGTTGGCAGAGTAATCATGTAACTAGTATATTAGCAATATACAATTATGATTTTAAGAGAGTTTTTTGATATTTTGTTTAACGGGAATTGCCACAACTGCAGCTAGAAATTGCCTGTACTACATTTCGGCAAGATAGGCCACTATCTATATATTATATTAGTATAAGTAAAACTCAATCAATAAGGTAGTAATTACCCCGAAGGCAGTAATACCAGCAGCACAACAGGGCTGAAACCTCTCATCCAATCAATTTTAGCCTAGCTTTGATTGTTGCAATATCTTTTTTAGTTCTCACTTCACATTCATAAATGTCCTGTCACCAATCAGCAAGTTATAACTACTGTAGATTATAAAAAAAAAGTAAAAAAACCTTTAGAAGATTACTAAAACACTGATCAGCCTCTAAATAAAGCAGGAAAATGTCAGAACTTTGTCCACAGAGTTCTTGAATACTCCTGGTTTACCAAGAGAGCTCATGGTCTCTGTGGTTCTCCTCGTGTACTCCAATCAGCTCTGATCTATACTTTTGAATATTTCACCAAAAAGGTAGATCAGGGTGAACCAGGGAGCATTAAGGTGCACTAGGGTAACTATAACCACCCTTGGTAGACCAGGAGGACTGTATACACTTTGCTGATATACAGTTTCCACTATTTAACAGTTAGGAAATAAAAGAAGAATAAAATCCCAATGACAGCTTAAGAGGAGAGAGAGAGAGAGAAAAAAAAAAATACAAGACAAAAGTGAGAGAGTGAGTGAGGAAGGGAGAGGGAGAGAGAGTCAGAAGAAAATAAAAGAGAAAGAGAGGAAAGGAAAGAAAAGGGGACAAAAGTTAACTTACAAGTCCATCCTTAGTTGATTTGTTTGGCTCTTGGGTTAATTGGGTGGTTGGCTTTTGCTCTTTGACTTCATGAGTAATGTATCTCAGGCCTCCGAAGGTTCTTGGACTGCCCAGTAATATCAAACCGCCAAAAGGTCTTGTTCCCACAAGCCTCATAGCAAGCTTGGTACGGAACATTGAGGGAAGTGAAGAGAGAGGGAAAAGAAGGAAAGGGGAAAGAAAAAGAAAAAGAAAAAAAGAAAAAAAGAAAAGGGAAACGGAAACGGAAGCGGGAGAGGAGGAAAAAAGGATGGTGAAGGAAAGAGAGAGAGGAAGGGATGTGGGGTGCAGACGCCTATTTATATATCAAGCTTGTCGGCCAAAACTTCGCCAAGCCAACCAGGATTGGCCAAATTTTGGCCGACAGGCTCAACGTCATTGCGTGACACTTGTTCAAACGAGGGCCTAGAACCCCCACCTAGAACCCTCTAGAACCCTCAGAACCAGTTCTCACTTGGCGGTATTATTATTCACGACACTAGTGTGGATTTTGTATGATACTGGTAGTATTCTGTACTCGTACCGATATGTAGTTGGCGGAGTAATCATATAACTAACTCTGTAAGCAACCCCTCAGTACTCCTAACCCCCTGTAGAGCATTCTCGTCGGGTCCCTTTCCCGGAATCCAATTGGCATGAGCAAAATCAATTAACTTGAGCTCCTGAACCTTCTCAACCTTCTCATCTTCGCTATCATCATCCTCATCCTTCGGCGGCTTCTTAGCATTCTCCTCCTCCTGTTTCCATGCGGTCTCAAGAGCCTTTCCATCACCCTCATACGCAAAGACAAGAGAAGCAGAATACATTCTGCTCTCTTGTCCCTCCAGCACTTCGCGGACTTCTGTAACTTTCTTCTGGAACCTCTTAGTAATCAACTTCTTCTGCTCCTGGCTAATATTTGCAGAAAAGTACTCCTTGACAGCCTCTAGACCATTATCGGCGGTGAATATGCGCCTGTAGTGTTTGTCGAAGACCTTATGCCTGCCAGCAGCCTTGCCCTTCCACACCTTCATCCAGGCAATGCGCAGACCGAGCGAGCCAGAAGTGGTGGCGTTTGAAATGGCGTCCTGACGATCACGGTTTTCCTGTAGTGCCTCGTGGTCCCGGGGCTGGGCTCCCAGTTTGATGCCCATGACACAAGCTTCGTCGAAGCTATAGGTAAGGTTCTACAATACAATGGAGGTATTACGACCATGCGTGGCGGGCCCTACAGTCGGCTTGAGACTGGAGAGCTCGAGAGTTCCGAAGAAGGTTGCCATCCATTTTTGAAACCTTTGGTGTTCGGCGGTGAGGTGTACCGGTAGAAGGCTAATTTGCGGACCGTGCTGGGTTTTATAACCAGTGCTGCAGATTCATCCCAGGGGACGCCATCGCTGGCCATTGTCAGCTCACAGGCTTAAGTTTGGAGTTTGTTTGTATGGGTAACGAGTAAGTGGAAGCGGTCAAAAAAAGAGAAAACGGCTAACGAAGCGTTGTTAGATCAAACTTTCTGTCCGGCCGCCGCAAGATCGTACGTGCGGAGGTCTTACCCCTTGAGGTTGGATGTTGCCATTTCGCGATTTTTGAGTATCCAAAGTATATAGCGTGTGCTGCTGATATCCAGGCTAGACCCTGAAACCCTTTCTGAAAAACATCCTTCAACCAAAGCCACCAGCGCTCGTATGATACTGCAAAATTAGTATTGAAAGTGTTCTTAGTATGATAATTCCAACAACTCCCATCTTCCAACCATAGTCTAAATTCCACACACCAGCACCAGCACCACCACCACCACACTGACAAAAAATGCAGAGGGTGCAAAAAACCCCACACAAACCCCAAAAATGAGCCACTGGGACGAATTCCCACTACTAGAGGGAGTAGGACTCTATGCGTCCGATATCTCCGCCGACAGGGATTGTCTGTTTCATGCGCTGAGTGATCTGGTATGCCTCCTCTTCATGCATCACAAGGGGAAAGCTGGTAGTTTATAGATTTATGGTACAACAGTTATATGGACATGAAAACAATCATTTGAAGATTCCGGAGAAGGTTGTTGAATGTACGATATTGATTACCCCCCTCCCTCTCTCTTTGTCTCTTCCTTCTCCATCAATTCTGATAACTAGCTCGTAGATATGCGAAACATAGCCTCCTACTTCAAACTTTTCCTTGATGTCCGTCCAACCCGGCGCGCACCTAAGTGGTAGGCGGCCAGCTATAATAATAATAACAAAGGGAACAAGAACGCGGCGGTTACGGCTGCACTGCCGACTGAGAGCGCAATTGACGTTGCGTTCGCACAGCACTTGAACAGGATGGCCAGACCTAGGGTATACTGGGATAATATGGAGATGAGCGCCTTCACACGGGAGTATGTGTGTGATGTCAAGATTTATCAGCGGGATTTTACTTATGCTGTTACTGGCGGGGAGGGGGGCAGTGGTGGAGGAGTGGAAGGGAAGAGGAACAACGTGCTGCATATTGCTTACCATGTAAGTTTTGTATAACCCCCTCTCCCCCTCTACCTATATTCCCATTACCCCACACACCCCGCCCCCATATTAGACCCTGTGAGGCGGAGGTATAATAAAAAATTGAGTGATTGGATTGAAAAACAAAAGTCACGGGAGGAATGAACAGCAATATTCTAAGCTCATACAAATCACGAATGCGATTCAATCACAGACATGGGAGCACTACTCATCAGTTTGGAACCGAGACGGACCGCACACTGAACCCGCGAACGTTTCCCCGGTGCCATTGACCGAGAAAGGGCGTAAGGAGCAGGAGAAGAGGCTGGCGAATAGCTCCTACGTACAGCCATGGACGGTGGAAGCTGTGATCTCAAGCTTGCCGTATCTCGTGGACTCGCGGAAGATTCAGGAGGTATTGGAGGAGGCCAAGGGGAATATCGACGCAGCGGTTTCGAAGCTGTTGAACAGTGAGGAGGGGGGCAAGAGGAGGGTGAACAACAGCAGCAGGAGGAAGGCGAGAAGAAAGAGCATGCAAATAAGGGCAAGGATGAAAGGGAGAAGGAAGAGGTGGACATAACTCTAGAAGAGGAGGAGAGGATAAAGGAGACAGAAGCTGAACACGCGGATGCACAAGAATCCTCTGAAACCCAAGACAGCGCGGATAAAGCGAATAATATAGCGGTGGATACAAATAGCGTAAAGGCCGCTAAGAGATCGGCCCCCAAGATAGGTGCTCGAGCATCACCTCGCATAAGGGCTAGGGAGGACTCTAGAAGCAATCTTGGGAGCTGCCCAGAGAACTCGGGCTCTGCGGCCGAGGAAACCCGGAAACAGCAACCACTGCACCCAAAGAAAGAAACCGTTCGTGAGAGAAAGGCCAGGCAGAAAGCAGCTGCGAAGCAAAGGAAAAAAGGGAACGCTCTTAGCAATAAGGACGCAGAGTTAGAGAAAGGTATAGCTGTTATCACAACGGACATCAAGAAGCTCTATGTTTAGAACTCCCTTTTTGTAACATTCAGTGTTCGCAACGGTCCGGGGCCCCCGCAGGGCCCGGCCGGGGGACTGCCAAGAGCCCGGGACGAGACGGGACGGCAAAACGTAGTCCGTCCTCGTCTTTCATTTCTAATAGTCGGGCAACTTGAGAGAATGACTGGACGGGACGACAAAATGCCGTCCGTCCTCGTCCTTGAATTTCTAGGACGGCCGCCATTAGGAAGGACGACAAGCCCCACGATCTGAGACCTCTTCTGGTAGGGGACGGTAGGGGACGGTAGAGGACGGCAGGGGACAGCAGGGGACAGCAGGGGACAGCAGGGGACGGTGGGGGACGGTAGGGACGGTAGGGGATGGCAGGGAATGGTGAGTGACGGTGGGTGACTGTTAGAAGCCACCATAGAATACAAAGGACGGCAGGGGACGGCAGGTGACTGTAGGTGACGGCTGGAAACTGTCGGTGAGTCTGCGAAAATTCAGGGGACTACCGGGGACTGGTGAATAAATCCTATCCATGCCATATCCCTACACCCTGTTGAATATTTCCCAGTTCATCAAATCCGATGGAGATTTTGTAAATAATATCGGTGAATGTTGTATAAAAGTCTTAGAATAAACTGGTATAAGGGGTAAATAGAGAGAGTGGAATCTATTACAAGAAAGAGAATACAACACTTCAATTCGGATTTTACTTAGTCTCTTATTATCTTCCTGTCTTTAGTATTATATCTGAGTAATACTAACTATGTCACTCAACGATTAGTCGTCAGCTTCACAGCAAACAATCTGGGATTTCAATAGAGATACTGTGGCTGGACTTACCAATCTGGCTGGTCTGCTACCATTTCCTGCGATAACATAGACCCAAGCCGTGGAAGTAGTACGGGTACAGTGTTAAGTAGTGCACCGAGTGGACTTTTAACGCCTACAGTCGGAAGTAATCCTGCGGAAGATGGATATACTATGGGGTTAGAGACTAGAATTCATGAGCGAAGAAAGCAAAATAGGAAAAGCTGGGTGTATTTCCCGGAGAATGGGTCTGAGTATACAACGGGTGGTGGAAAGACACGCTGGAGGTGTGCTCGCTGTGAGTCTCCTTGTACTGTGAATACATCAGTGGTCACTCAACTTGATGCTGCTTACTAGCCTTTTCCTTTAGCTATGTAATTCCAAAATTCTAATCTAAGATATAGGTCCTCCAAAAGGTCCAGGTGTTACTTTTGCCGATTAATCTACCAAAAATATGATTGAGCATTTGTGAGATACATGTAAGATAGGAAAGGATGGCCCAATTCCATTAGAGAAAGGTCAGGTTTTGATTGAAACGGCTTTTGGGAAGACCCGGCCACAAGTTACATTTAATTCAGATCTGTTCCGAGATCTGCTACTACGCTGGATTATTGAGAATCATATGAGCTTCAGTCAAGTAGAGCAAGCCTCTTTTCGAGTACTCTTAAGATACCTTGTTGCCTGTGTAAGATTTTGGTTCTTTAATGTCTCGGGTGGGTGGGTATTAGATTTAACGAACTTGGCTAATGTGAAGTATCCCTGCAGAACGCCACGTATACGGAGATGCCACGTGCACTGCTAAGCTCTGCCAATACGATCAAGAGTTGGATTCTTGAACAATTTCATCGAAGTCAGCAGCACCTTGCCCCGTTATTTCGCCAGAGCAAAAGCAAAATTCACTTTACTTTCGACTTGTGGAGTTCACCAAATGAAAGAGCCTTCCTCGGAGTTGTTGCACACTGGTTAGACTCTAACAACAAACCCCAAAGTATAGTAATTGGTATGTGCAGACTTCATGGAAGACATACCAGCGAAAATCAGGCTGCTTCTTTTCTGAAAGCTGTCGAACCCTATGGTATTATGGAGAAGATCGGGTACTTTACCCTCGACAATGCTAGCAACAATGATACAGCCCTCCAGCATATTGCTAAGCATTTAGATCAGCTAGGAATCCCTTTGATCCAGTGCAACGTCGCTTACACTGCTTCGGTCATGTTATTAACCTTGTAGTAAAACCATTTTTATGAGGTTCTGATGTAGAGGTATTTGAGGCTCAGATTGCTACTTATGAAGACTAACAACATGAGGTAGAGCAGTTAGAAGCGTGGCGGTGCAGAGGCCCTTTAGGAATACTACACAATATAGTAAATTGGATATCCTGTGCCCACAGCGACGCAAACGCTTCCAAGAAAAGGTTAAACAGTCATTGGGCTCTAGTATGAAGGCATTGTCGCTTATCCGAGGTAATACAACACGATGGGAAGGAGACTCCGACTGCCTTATACGTGCATTTGAACTTTGTGATTCTCTTGAGGAATTTATTTCGCTAGTAATCCACCGGAACGAAAATGAAGAAAATAGTAGCAACTTCGCTTCTCTCTAACTTTATGAACTAACTCCCATGGACTGGAATATCCTACGTGAGATTATGCATATCCTGCAGCCATTTCAGAAATGGCAGCTGATTTTGCAGGCCAAAACTCATTTTGGTCAACTTCACGATATCTTTCCAGCCATGATGAGCTGCTGAATCAGCTGGAACAATCATGGGAGCATTGTAACGGCCCCACGGGGTGGTGCCGTATGTTGATAGGATAACGATACAGTCTCTATACCAAAATGCGGTATCTAACGAGACTAAGTACGGGAGGCTTAGACTAAGTGGTTGTAACAAACTTCTTACTATATCGCAACTACTAAGTAGTTCCTAATATTAGGCGTTTGGTAAACCTAAGTGAATACTAAGATTCTCGAAGCGAACTGAAGAAGTAACTGTTCAACCAAGTATATTGAAAATTCTGTCTGTCAAAGTCTGCCTTCTCTAAGTCCGGAGAATAGCAGGTCTGAAATACCCTTGTCAGGCAATCCCGTGCCTTGCTAACAATAATAATAAGGCTCCGAAAGTGACAGCCTTGAAACTCCTTAGGTATCAAACCTAAACATACTAAATATCAAACGATACTTGAAACCAAACATAAAACATACTGAGTATCAAACGATACTCGAAACCAAACATTAAACATTCTGAGTATCAAGCGATACTCGAAACCAAACATAAAACATACTGAGTATCAAGCGATACTCGAAACCAACATAAAACATAGTAACTCAGGTACCTGTACCGGTTACAAGCATGAGATACCCTATATACAAACTTCAGTTAACCTTGCATGCAAAATGCTTCATAAGTAAGCAATCCCTACTACTTCATTTCAGGTGTAAAACTTATATATGTTAGGTATTATGCATTGACGGACCTGGTTCCAGCCCACTGTCTTGCTGTTACCTTGAATCCTGAAATGAAGTATAAATACTTTGAGAATGAATGGGAAGAGAGACGTGATTGGATTGAGAATGCGAAAACCACTGTCGAATCAGTTTGGAACTCCACGTACAAACCAAGTCATGTCAACACTACCGGCAATGATATCATTGTTCTCACCATCGCTTGCTTGACATCCGCTTCTACTCGCTCAGTTACTGCTTCTACCAATTTCATCCCAGAAGTGTTGCCTCAGCCCGGAGACTTACCAGACTGGAAGAAGAAGAAAAGACGAAGGCTAATTGGAGACAAGCGAGATGAGCTGCAGCGGTCTCTTCAGTGGGAAGCAGAAGATGATATTCTGAGTGGGCCCCTTCAATATTGGGTTGATCAGATTGAAAATATTCATGAGAAAGGATTTGCGAAAATGGCTCTTGACATCTTCACAATTCCTGCAATGTCCACAGATCCTGAGAGACTTTTTAGTAGGTACGGGAATCACTCTTACATTCAATTTACTTCACTTCACACTTTCCACTAGTTATCAATTTACGAATCTTTTTCCTAATTTACATCATTCCCGTTCGAAACTACTGCTCACAGATCGCCGGAATCGCTTGGAAGATGTGATTATTGAGGCCTCAGAGTGTCTTTAATCCTGGGTAAGTTCTGGAATTGTGTATGGTGGAATGAACTCAGATGTGAATCGTATGGAGAGTAGACTCAAGGCTTTGGCACTACATTCATTGGGTCTTCGCTCATCTCCCGTGGTTTAAATTTCTTTCTTTTATTGATTTCATTGCACAATTTTGGTTTTTTCATTTTCATAGGCTAGTTATAGTTTTATGTATCAGAGGCAATTACCGGTAGCTAAGTTCTGTTCTTGTTTGGCAAAATCAATCCAATGGAGACCCACAAGTCACTAGTATATAAGTACTCCAAGTGGGGGCAATTAAATCCTGGTGGTGGACAGTGGTCCTTCATTCAGATGTGTGGGGCAAGTTCCAGAAAACACCGGACGGGACGACAGAAATCCGTCCGTCCTGGTCTTTGATTCTTATTTGTCAGGCAACTTTAGAAAATGACCGGACGGGACGACAAAATGTCGTCCGTCCTCATCTTTCAATCCTACATGCCGGGCAACTTCAGTAAATGACCGGACCGGACGACAATTGGCCGTCCGTCCTCGTCCTGGCTCAAGACGGACGGACTGCCCCGTTGCGAACACTGGTAACATTTCTACGTTTGTATCACTTCTTTTGGTTCTCTTTGCTTTTAAAATTCAATTTTGGGCTGTTTTTATTATAGCTCAGGCTGAACCACAACAAAATTCGGATAAACGATATCAATACACCATTTCCACGACGAAAAGCTAGTGAAAACAAAAGAACCCGAATCATGCCAAAACCGTCATCCCCCTAAACCAGCAAAGAAAAAGGAAAAGCCGAACCCATGCAAAGAAGAAATCCCCAGACAAAACAGAAAAACAGTCGATTCAAGTATAAAATCACTGGGAAGTGACAGAGGAGGAGGAGGCCTTCCCTCCGGCCATGGGCTTCTCACGGTATGCCAAGACATGAGCCTATTTCAGACAATGTTAGTCGGTCTCAGAAAATGACAAGACTCGGGGTGTAGCACAAACCTCAAGCCCTTTCCAATTAGCGCCGACAAACTCATTGACCTTAACTCCGTCCTCGAAGAAAAGGAAAGTGGGCATGGCACGGATGCCCAATTGAGCAGCAACGTCAGGGACTTCGTCGACGTCCATCTTGAAGAATTCAACACCCTTAACCTCGCGAGAGAGTCTTTCGAAGTGTGGAGAAATCAGATTGCAGGGACCTATGGATGATGTCAGTATACCATAGTGTCAATCATTACCGGAGGGTTTGTATTAGTTTCACTCACCGCACCAAGTTGCGTGGCAGTCGATGATAACGGCCTTGTTCTTGATGGAGTTCTTATAATCCTCGGAGCTTTAAGAAGTGTTAGCATCCATCGGGTCACAAGGAGGAGAGGATTTAGGAGATGCCCTCGACCCCACTTACTTCTTGATGACATGAACCATGTTGATGGATGTGTGATGGAAGTTTTTGGTAAAAGTCTTAGAAGGGTGAAGTGAGGATGTTAGAGTCGTGGTAGGGAGAAAGGAGGATGAAGTGCGGAGTAATGATAGTGATCTTATAGTAGATTCAGAGTGAGTGCCTCTAAGTGTCGTAGGCGTATAGGTTGTGTGTGTGTTTGTATGAAGGTGAACCTTCGAACGAAGAAGGGGCCGAAGACTGATATTTAAACCCGTAGCTGCAATGTTAGCCCTCCTACGATACCACCCTCGGGCCACACACCGTTTACGCAATATTTGCATTCAAGAAGCGTCGAACCTCATAATGGCACCTACCACCATTCGGGAACCTTCTTACGACTTACTTGCGCATGTTTCTCCCCCACATATGTGTGAGATTGTCTTTCCATTGGTCCTTTCTTTTTTATTCCTTCTTGTTGCCTTACTTGCTGCGGATCGGCGAACATTACAAAGGGGAGGGGTGGGATTGGAATTGCGAGAACGGAGGAATTCTTTCTCTCTCTACACTCTATTCCGAACGGAAGATTAAAAAAAAAGAATTTGGGCCCAGATCTCGGTTGTTGCCCGCTACTCACACTTCACGCAGGGCGTCCTTATTCGTCATTTTATTCGGCCGGGCGCTACTTCCAAATTCGTTCCTCCCTTTTTTTTTTCAATTACTTTAGGGCTTCGGCAACTCGCGGTAGGGTAAATATTTCTCATTCTTGAATCCCTGAGTCCCACTTCGTTCGCTTAGTTCCGAGTTCGGGCTGGCTGTGCAAAATTGGATTGGTAGAATCCGGGGCCCACATCTCGAATACCCTAACACCGCCCATGTAGTAAGCGAACTATAAAGCTGTCATTCAAACAGCTTTCGTGTGATACTCACATTCGCCATTATAAACAAAATCCCGGGTCTGCAAGTGCAATAAAAAACCAGCTGAATACACCAACGGCAGTCAGACCCGAATCCCCGCAATCCGAGGCAAAATAGCCCAAGAAGGAATGGTGTTTTCCAGACAGGTATAGCTTATTTGAGGCGAGCCTCTTAGATCTATCAGAGGTACTTCCTACCTTTCTAAATCTCGTCTTCTTACTGTTGTGCACCATACCACAAAAATTCGTCCACCACTGTATTTTTGGTTGCGCAACGGGGATCGCTGTACCAAATCGCAATGGGCTTAACAGAGCATGCTCACAAACTTGCGAATACCAGCTAATCACCGTAACTACTGAGTATATAGAGACCGTTGCCAAGGGGGGGAGGTAGATAAAATTAGGATTGAGCTATACTGTATGAGGAAGAAAATGACAAAAAGCATCAAAGCGAGCGAGCAATCAAACCAGATTTCTCTTGCTAATTGGCTAGAGAGCTGAGTGGGGCAGTTCGGGCGATCCAACTCGGCCCCGAAAGCGGTATTCTTGAGCGTCACCCCCTTGGCAACGGTCTATATATACTCAGTGGTTACGGTAGCACAGTATTTCAGATTTGCTTATTTTTGACCTGAATTCGGAGGATTTATTTTGTCGATCTTTCCGCAGTGCGGGTTTGTGCAAAATTCGCATACAAACCGATTCACTTTTGTGTCTGATCCACTTCCCGGTCTACCGGTGTGGAAGGATCTCGTTGACCTACTTCTCTAGGATGGTGTGTCGAGCACGCTATTACGAGTGGGTGATATGCCTTCTTAGACCCGCTTGCTATACCGTGAGATGAGAAGCTTGACTTGTTCCCGGATAACTACGGTGTAACCCGCCCAATAGGCAATGAAGGAAACACACAAGAACGTACTCCCAATAGAAGTGAAGTAGTGATTGAACTTATCGTTGGGAGGAGGGTGTGTGTGTCGCTTTTTTAACTAAGAAACATGAAGGTGGCTTATAAGAGGAAACCTCTACACGCCAAGCTATCTACTAGTGGGCAAGTCACAGTGGGAGAGTATTCTCTATGCGACTGCCAAACTACCCTATGCTATCGCTCTCGCTTACACCGGTAGTACGTTACATTCCAAATAAAAAACACAAAACACACCCCCCCTGCTCTGCACCCCCTGGTGTACGCAAACCTTCCCTTTTTTTGCCTGACTTCCTTTCTTCCCCATCCCCAGCTACAACACCAAAGTTGATAGACCTTCAAACATGCCGCCACTCGATCGCTCACCCTGGCGCAATGTCCACATCCACGCCTCCGACAACCCTCCTACCATGCTCGGAGGCCTCTGGGTCGCAGAAGGTGTCACAAACGCCAATCTCTATTCCATGCTGCAGGTTTTCTGTCTCTTTACCGATACTTTTGATCTACGCGACAGTAGCGAACGGTTAGTTGAGAGGGATGGGCAACCGCTTAAACCAGGAAACTACTCTATTGTCACTGCCGGTAGGTTTCTTCTAGGCTTTCGTCACTAACTCAGCCACAACTTACTCTGTATATGATAGGTTCCATCACTGTCACTGACGAAGTCGTGCTAACCCGTACCCCTTCATCACCGTCCGGAGCCCGAGTTACATCATTCTCCGATGCTGTCCGTCAGCGAGATCGGCGATGCGTCATTACCGGCAGACCAGCACGGCTAGCGCACCTTGGCAGCTGGGAAACCTTCCAAGCCGCTCATATATTTCCTTTGGCATACGAGGAGTACTGGAACGATCGTAAATACAGTCGTTGGATCACTGTTCCTCCCGCCAATGAATCTGACGGAACCATCAACTCCGTACAGAATGGGATCTTGCTTGGAAACACTATACACTGTTTGTTTGATTCATATTCATTCGCGATTGACCCTGATGTATGAGTGGCTAGATCTATCTACCGTCATCGCAGCTAATAGTTGTGTAGGATAGCTACAAGATTGTGTGCTTCTCACCTGATACCCTGGACTTTAATATCGCTGGTCGTCATCTTGACCAGACGTTCCTCGACAACCCACATCGGCCCGTCGACCAGGTTCTGCGCTGGCACTTCCGGCAGGCAGTGATCGCTAATATGAGGGGGGCTGGAGAGGCTTGTTTTGAGACCGATTTCCCACCTGGCTCAGATATGATTAGTGGAATCATGAAGGGTGCGAAAGCAGCAGAGAGAATGGAGTTTGAGCTATTCACCCGTTTTAATGCAATGGAGAATCGCGCCTGAGGGAAGGGTGGGCTTCCTAGCGGTATGTGCGTAGGGCGCGATAGCATTCCATATGGCAGTGGAATTAGTGCCGATGTTGGTTCATAAATTCTCTTTGAAATAAGGCGAGCTGTACTGTGTTATGCCAAGTAATACTAGGGATTGAAGTCCTGCTATGTAGGTAATTGTTTTCTCGTTCACTTGAGGTGGGCTGTTGAATAGAGAGTGATGGGCGCCGGCATAACCGTGTAGGTCACAATACACCTCATACCTAGAAACCTCGGTGGTACATCTTGGCCCCGACCATTTTCGACCAACTTCGCTAAAGATATCTCGATAAAGAATCCCACAACCTCACTCCAGTCTTCGCGCTCATTATTTGATAAAATGGCATGCTTAAACCCTTCCATAAGGTCCACGCACCAACCAAAGTAATTATCAGCAGTGAGTCTAAACCCACCCTGTGGCTCATCCAGAGATGCAGAAACTGAAACACTCCAGTTCTCAAGACAATCCAGTATCCTCCAGAAATACAGGAGAATAATATTCCTCTTGGCGCCCTCTATGCCATAATGTGCCCTCTTCTCCTTCTCCTAATGCTTCGCATCGGTCCGGATCTCAGAGAAGCACCAATATATGAAGCGCTCAATGTAACACTTCTTCTGCAACCGAGAAAGGTACTCCTCAGACGGGATGTCTTCCCCTTCTCCTGATGCTCGCATTGTGCTAGATCTTGGAGAAGCACCGATCTGTCAAGCGCACAACATAATACCCCTGCTGCAACAAATAAAATTACTCTTCAGATGTGGTGTCTTATATGAACGCCTCTGTGCTATCGTAACTCTCAGATATGGCCTTCGCGAAGGAGGGGGCGTAAATAATGGTCCGTGAAGAGCAGTTTTTGAGCGCTCGGGGGGTGCCGAGGTGCGAAAGTTGTGGGTAGAGTAGAAGATAGTGTTGATTAGAATGTCGCTAGTTTTGATTTCAGTACAGGAGGTAGGGCTAAATCAGCAGAGTTATTTGTTGAAACGACTGAGGGTTAATTGAAGAAAGAGAGGTGGGTGTGAGCCCGACTAGTTATACAGGAAAGACCCAGCCACGATTTCCCAGGCTCATCCGGCCTCACTCGCCGCCGCCCCACCGCCACATCGTTGGTTTACATACTCTCCTGCGGTCAACCATACCAGATATAGAAGGACGCTCCAACATTATTAGCACAACTACTAGCGAGTGAGACTTTGTGAAACTACCTCACAAAGTTAAAGCTGAGGGAATTAACAAGCGATATAGGACCGTGTTGGGCCTGGGATTTCCTCCGGTACGGGCCTCTTACAGTGTAGCAAATATTGAACCACTCCTGCAGGCGGGACGTACCCGGACGCAAGCGAAGACAAGAAGGGCGCTAACCGAATTTGTGGAGGGGCATCTTGGTGACGGGGTTGGTTGTTGGCGCTTCGGATTCAGGCGCGCCACGGGGAGTTGAGTTAAGCTTTTGCGCACGGACGTTGTGGCCTACCACAAAAACTCGCCAAACTTGCTATGCAGCCAAGGCCGTCGTGCAAAGATTGTGGCCAATCGGAGGGGTAAATTCGTGAAGTGGGCTATAGTACTATCCAATTAGAGTGCGACAATGTGTGGCCTTGCATGGCGAGTTTGGCAAGTTTTTGCGGTATAATACATGAGGCTCTTCGAACCCCCTAGCAATTTATCGGGAGGTCGGGCAGAGAGGGGCAGGAGGGTAACTTTTTATTTTTTTATAATTATATTATTATAAGCTACTTGTATCATAATATTATCGTACAACTGGGGCGGACCTAAAACAAAGCTGATGAGTCGATGAGTGCCCCCATCCTCAGCCATAGCCACAAATTCCGAAGATCACTCCGACTCCAATGACAACCTCTCCGACCTCCTCCTCTTCACCCCGCGCCCTGCCAAAAAGTGGAAGCGCAACGATCGCCAAGCCCTCCCGACGAAATTTCTTGGAATACTGGCCCCACACCTGACCACGACCGCACCCAAGGACCTTGCGCTCATCCACGCGAAGGATCCACGGCAGATATCGACGAGAGTAAGATCGAGGTGAAGGCCGGTGCAGTGCTGCGTGAGGAGACGAGGAAGAAGTTGGACATAGGGCGGGTGAACGAGGTTGAGTTTCCCTCTAAGCGTTTTTTGATTTTGCCCATCACCACTTCCATCTTACCCCGTTGTCTACTGTGTCCCGAGTTCCCTCATCCCTACTCGGTCCATAGCGAGTCATGCTGATTACTGATTGTAGGGATT
This sequence comes from Tuber microsphaerosporum, assembly GCA_003521225.1. Lineage (NCBI taxonomy): Eukaryota > Fungi > Ascomycota > Pezizomycetes > Pezizales > Tuberaceae > Tuber > Tuber microsphaerosporum. The sequence continues at coordinate 1,392 of QOVD01004727.1, read as the reverse complement.
GAGGGGAAAGTTAGCAGTCCTGCTGGATACACCGGGCAGTCACAAGATATTGGTCTGGACACTGGTGTCTTGATGTATCTGTCGTGAGTCCCATCTCTATCTGCTTCACCGCCATTTCTGACAAAGATAGTGCTTATGCCTTCCGTACATCCTTTCCGAGTATGGGATCGAGTGCGAAACGAATCGTAGAGTCGATGGAAAGCACAAGGGATGGGGTCGCGGTAATGACCTTTCCATGCACTATGCCGAAGACCGTGTATACTCTCAATGCTTCAGGAAGCGTTACAAGACAACTGCTTCTCTGGAAGTAATTGTATTTCTTTCTCTCCGGCAGATAGGCATCCCGCCGTTGTCCCGCGGCGTTGGGGAAATAGTAACGGCCGCTATTAGAAAATCGAAGGCAATGCCTTCAGACCCCACAAGATATCCGCGGGCACAGAGAAGTGTTCCTTTATTCTTGCTGGCTTCTCAACTAGATGATGAGGCTATAGATTTACTCCCGGAGATGTTCATGGGATAGGTGCAGATTCACATCCTTGGCATTGGACCTGTGTTATGACCCAGGAACGAAATGGGGTCTTCGGGGCGCTGTATTCCGTTGTGCGTTTCTGGCCTAGGGCCTAGTAGCAAAGACAGTCGCAGCGAGCAAATACCTATCATGGTGGAAGAGATTTTATCAACGCTAAGAGCATTGGTGTATCCTGGTGAAGCCCAGGACATCGTCGTCAGGCTATGCCGTATAGGAGATTCGCGAATCGGCGAGGTGATCGGTGAAAAAGAATACCCCCTCCTCGCCCTGGGCGGAAAACGAAGCCTCCTCATCAAAGTTGATCTAGGAAACCCTATGGCCCTTGCTGCGGCCCACATTTATGCTAGAGATCCAACCGGCGACTGGTCCACCGTCGAGCAATCAATTAACTCAACCCAAGCCAACCTCGAGGTATATGAAACCCCCATGCTAACAGTAACACCCACGTACCGGTGAACAGCCACCCCCCCAGCACCACGCTTTCTATTTCTAGAACCGTGGTAATGCACCGCTACAACGAACATCCACGTTAGCACTCCTCCTTCGCACTGCAAACAAAACTCATTGCCTCTCTCGAGAATTCACCGGACCCGGCAGTCACCCATTTGGAATACGTGTACAGAATTGGCATCCAGAAGGTGGCGTGCATGTGCTCCAATCCGGACCGCGCTCTTAGCGAAATCAATGCTATTCATCCCAGTGGGCGGAGGCTAAGTTAGGTGCGAAGGTCAATTTACACAATATCTCCCGGGAATTGGTATATAGGGCCAGGATGGAGAGGCGTTTTTCGCAGTCCACTAGTGATGGCCACGAGCAGATCAGACTCGAGTTTTGCTCGAGCATGGGGGTCCCTCGAGCAGAGC